>JAZGTQ010000159.1:0-75676 GCA_037953605.1 Necrosyrtes monachus | reverse complement strand
CCGCCCCCTCCGAGGGGGATCCAGAGCTGCTGCTTTTCCCATCAGGAGACTAAAAGACCTGACGGCACAACTTGGCAGCCTATTCACAGCACAACAGCCCTGCGGATCTGTGCTTTCCCACAGACGATACATCTTCTGCAGCCTGTACGCGGCAGAGCCCCTTTCTGAAAACGCAAACATCCGGCTCCTTCTTCCACAAGGAAGGTGCTAAGCCTGAAAGCTGTTGCTGGTCTGCACCTTCCCCGTGCAGACTATTCACAGCACAACAGCCCTGCGGATCTGTGCTTTCCCACAGACGATACAGCTCATGATGCTATTCCTCTGCAGAGCCCCTCTCCGAAAAGGCAAACGTCCGTCTCCTTCTCCCACAAGGAAGGTGCTAAGCCTGAAAGCTGTTGCTGGTCTGCACCTTCCCCGTGCAGCCTATTCACAGCACAACAGCCCTGCGCATCTGTGCTTTCCCAGAGACGATACAGCTCCTGGTGCTTTTCCTCTGCAGAGCCCCTCTCCAATAAGGCAAAAATTCAGCTCCTTCTCCCACAAGGAAGGCGGTAGCCCTGAAAGCTGTTGCTGGTCTGCACCTTCCCTTGGCAGCCTATTCACAGCACAACAGCCCTGCGCATCTGTGCTTTCTCAGAGATGCTACATATCATGACTCTTTTCCTCTGCAGAGCCCCATTCGGAAAAGGCAAACGTCCGGCTCCTTCTCCCAAAAGTAAGGTGCTAAGCCTGAAAACTGTTGCTGGTCTGCACCTTTCCTTGGCAGCCTATTCACAGCACAACAGCCCTGCGGATCTGTGCTTTCCCACAGACGACACAGCTCCTGCTGCTTTTCCTCTGCAGAGCCCCCTTAGGAAAAGGCAAACGTCCAGCTCCTTCTCCCACAAGGAAGGTGCTAGCTCTGAAAGCTCTTGCTGGTCTGCACCTTCCCTTGGCAGCCTATTCACAGCACAACAGCCCTGCGGATATGTGCTTTCCCACAGGCGAAACAGCTCCTGCTGCTTTTCCTCTGCAGAGCCCCTCTCTGAAAAGGCAAGCGTCTGGCTCCTTCTCCCACAAGGAAGGTGCTAAGCCTGAAAGCTGTTGCTGGTCTGCACCTTCTCTTGGCAGCCTATTCACAGCACAACAGCCCTGCGGATCTGTGCTTTCCCACAGGCGATACAGCTCCTCGTGCTTTTCCTCTGCAGAGCCTCTTTCGGAAAAGGCAAACGTCTGGCTCCTTCTCCCACAAGGAAGGTGCTAAGCCTGAAAGCTGTTGCTGGTCTACACCTTTCCTTGGCAGCCTATTCACAGCACAACAGCCCTGCGGATCTGTGCTTTCCCACAGGCGATACTGCTCCTCTGCAGAGCCCCTTTCGGAATAGGCAAACGTCTGGCTCCTTCTCCCACAAGGAAGGTGCTAACCCTGAAAGCTCTTGCTGGTCTGCACCTTCCCTTGGCAGCCTATTCACAGCACAACAGCTCTGCGGATCTGTGCTTTCCCACAGATGATACATCTTCTGCTGCTTTTCCTCTGCAGAGCCTCTTTCGGAAAAGGCAAACGTTCCGCTCCTTCTCCCACAAGGAAGGTGCTAAGCCTGAAAGCTCTTGCTGGTCTGCACCTTCCCTTGCAGCCTATTCACAGCACAACAGCCCTGCGGATCTGTGCTTTCCCACAAATGATACAGCTCATGATGCTTTTCCTCTGCAGAGCCCCTCTCCGATAAGGCAAAAATCCGGCTCCTTCTCCCACAAGGAAGGCGGTAGACCTGAAAGCTGTTGCTGGTCTGCACCTTCCCTTGGCAGCCTATTCACAGCACAACAGCCCTGCGGATCTGTGCTTTCCCACAGACGATACATCTCATGATGCTTTTCCTAGGCAGAGCCCCTCTCCGAAAAGGCAAACGTCCGGCTCCTTCTCCCACAAGGAAGGTGTTAAACCTGAAAGCTGTTGCTGGTCTGCACCTTCCCTTGGCAGCCTATTCACAGCACAACAGCCCTGCGGATCTGTGCTTTCCCACAGGCGATACAGCTCCTGCTGCTGCCTGTCCGCGGCAGAGCCCCCTTCGGGAAAGGCAAAAATCCAGCTCCTTCTCCCACAAGGAAGGCTGTAGCGCTGAAAGCTTTTGCTGGTCTTCACCTTCCCTTGGCAGCCTATTCACAGCACAACAGCCCTGCGGATCTGTGCTTTCCCACAGATGATACAGCTCATGATGCTTTTCTTCTGCAGAGCCCCTCTCCGATAAGGCAAAAATCCGGCTCCTTCTCCCACAAGGAAGGCGGTAGCCCTGAAAGCTGTTGCTGGTCTGCACCTTCCCTTGGCAGCCTATTCACAGCACAACAGCCCTGCTGAGCTGTGCTTTCCCACAGACGATACATATCATGATGCTTTTCCTAGGCAGAGCTCCTCTCCGAAAAGGCAAACGTCCGGCTCCTTCTCCCACAAGGAAGGTGCTAAGCCTGAAAGATGTTGCTGGTCTGCACCTTCCCTTGGCAGCCTATTCACAGGACAACAACCCTGCGGATCTGTGCTTTCCCACAGACGATACTGCTCCTGCTGCTTTTCCTCTGGAGAGCCCCTCTCCGATAAGGCAAAAATTCGGCTACTTCTCCCACAAGGAAGGTGCTAAATCTGAAAACTGTTGCTGCTCTGCACCTTTCCTTGGCAGCCTATTCAAGCACAACAGCCCTGCGGATCTGTGCTTTCCCACAGACGATACAGCTCCTGCTGCTTTTCCTCTGCAGAGCCCCTTTCGGAAAAGGCAAACGTCCAGCTCCTTCTCCCACAAGGAAGGTGCTAAGCCTGCAAGCTGTTGCTGGTCTGCACCTTCCCTTGGCAGCCTATTCACAGCACAACAGCCCTGCGGATATGTGCTTTCCCACAGGCGATACTGCTCCTCGTGCTTTTCCTCTGCAGAGCCCCTTTCAGAATAGGCAAACGTCCGGCTCCTTCTCCCACAAGGAAGGTGCTAGCCCTGAAAGCTGTTGCTGGTCTGCACCTTCCCTTGGCAGCCTATACACAGCAAAACAGCCCTGCTCATCTGTGCTTTCTCAGAGATGCTACATATCATGACTCTTTTCCTCTGCAGAGCCCCTTTCGAAAAGGCAAACGTCCGGCTCCTTCTCCCACAAGGAAGGTGCTAAGCCTGCAAGCTGTTGCTGGTCTGCACCTTCCCTTGGCAGCCTATTCACAGCACAACAGCCCTGCGCATCTGTGCTTTCCCACAGGCGATACTGCTCCTGGTGCTTTTCCTCTGCAGAGCCCCTCTCTGAAAAGGCAAACGTCCGGCTCCTTCTCCCACAAGGAAGGTGCTAAGCCTGAAAGCTGTTGCTGGTCTGCACCTTCCCTTGCAGCCTATTCACAGCACAACAGCCCTGTGCATCTGTGCTTTCTCAGAGATGCTATATATCATGACTCTTTTCCTCTGCAGAGCCCCTTTCGAAAAGGCAAACGTCTGGCTCCTTCTCCCACAAGGAAGGTGCTAGCCCTGATAGCTGTTGCTGGTCTGCACCTTCCCTTGGCAGCCTATTCACAGCACAACAGCCCTGCGGATCTGTGCTTTCCCACAGGCGATACTGCTCCTGCTGCTTTTCCTCTGCAGAGCCCCTCTCCGATAAGGCAAAAATTCAGCTCCTTCTCCCACAAGGAAGGTGCTAAGCCTGAAAGCTCTTACTGGTCTGCACCTTCCCTTGGCAGCCTATTCACAGCACAACAGCCCTGCGGATCTGTGCTTTCCCACAGACGATACAGCTCATGATGCTTTTCCTCTGCAGAGCCTCTTTCTGAAAAGGCAAACATCTGGCTCCTTCTCCCACAAGGAAGGTGCTAAGCCTGAAAGATGTTGCTGGTCTACACCTTTCCTTGGCAGCCTATTCACAGCACAACAGCCCTGCGGATCTGTGCTTTCCCAGACACGCTACAGCTCATGATGCTTTTCCTCTGCAGAGCCTCTTTCGGAAAAGACAAACGTCTGGCTCCTTCTCCCACAAGGAAGGTGCTAGCCCTGAAAGCTGTTGCTGGTCTGCACCTTCCCTTGGCAGCCTATTCAAGCACAACAGCCCTGCGGATCTGTGCTTTCCCACAGGCGATACAGCTCCTGCTGCTTTTCCTCTGCAGAGCCCCTTTCAGAATAGGCAAACGTCCGGCTCCTTCTCCCACAAGGAAGGTGCTAGCCCTGAAAGCTGTTGCTGGTCTGCACCTTCCCTTGGCAGCCTATTCACAGCACAACAGCCCTGCGGATCTGTGCTTTCTCAGAGATGCTTTATATCATGACTCTTTTCCTCTGCAGAGCCCCCTTCGGAAAAGGCAAACGTCCAGCTCCTTCTCCCACAAGGAAGGTGCTAAGCCTGAAAGCTGTTGCTGGTCTGCACCTTCCCTTGGCAGCCTATTCACAGCACAACAGCCCTGCGGATATGTGCTTTCCCACAGGCGATACTGCTCCTCGTGCTTTTCCTCTGCAGAGCCCCTTTCAGAATAGGCAAACGTCCGGCTCCTTCTCCCACAAGGAACGCGGTAGCCCTGAAAGCTGTTGCTGGTCTGCACCTTCCCTTGGCAGCCTATTCACAGCACAACAGCCCTGCGCATCTGTGCTTTCTCAGAGATGCTACATATCGTGACTCTTTTCCTCTGCAGAGCCCCTTTCAGAATAGGCAAACGTCCGGCTCCTTCTCCCACAAGGTGCTAGCCCTGAAAGCTGTTGCTGGTCTGCGCCTTCCCTTGGCAGCCTATTCACAGCACAACAGCCCTGCGGATCTGTGCTTTCCCACAGATGATACAGCTCATGATGCTTTTCCTCTGCAGAGCCCCTCTCCGATAAGGCAAAAATCCGGCTCCTTCTCCCACAAGGAAGGCGGTAGCCCTGAAAGCTGTTGCTGGTCTGCACCTTCCCTTGGCAGCCTATTCACAGCACAACAGCCCTGCTGAGCTGTGCTTTCCCACAGATGATACATCTCATGATGCTTTTCCTAGGCAGAGCTCCTCTCCGAAAAGGCAAACGTCCGGCTCCTTCTCCCACAAGGAAGGTGCTAAGTCTGAAAACTGTTGCTGGTCTGCACCTTCCCTTGGCAGCCTATTCACAGCACAACAGCCCTGCGGATCTGTGCTTTCCCACAGGCGATACAGCTCCTGCTGCTGCCTGTCCGCGGCAGAGCCCCCTTCGGGAAAGGCAAAAATCCAGCTCCTTCTCCAACAAGGAAGGCGGTAGCGCTGAAAGCTTTTGCTGGTCTTCACCTTCCCTTGGCAGCCTATTCACAGCACAACAGCCCTGCGGATCTGTGCTTTCCCACAGGCGATACAGCTCCTCGTGCTTTTCCTCTGCAGAGCCCCTCTCCGAAGAGGCAAACGTCCGGCTCCTTCTCCCACAAGGAAGGTGCTAAGCCTGAAAGCTGTTGCTGGTCTGCACCTTTCCTTGGCAGCCTATTCACAGCACAACAGCCCTGCGGATCTGTGCTTTCCCACAGATGATACAGCTCATGATGCTTTTCCTCTGCAGAGCCTCTCTCCGATAAGGCAAAAATCCGGCTCCTTCTCCCACAAGGAACGCGGTAGCCCTGAAAGCTGTTGCTGGTCTGCACCTTCCCTTGGCAGCCTATTCACAGCACAACAGCCCTGCGCATCTGTGCTTTCTCAGAGATGCTACATATCGTGACTCTTTTCCTCTGCAGAGCCCCTTTCAGAATAGGCAAATGTCCGGCTCCTTCTCCCACAAGGTGCTAGCCCTGAAAGCTGTTGCTGGTCTGCACCTTCCCTTGGCAGCCTATTCACAGCACAACAGCCCTGCGGATCTGTGCTTTCCCACAGATGATACAGCTCATGATGCTTTTCCTCTGCAGAGCCCCTCTCCGATAAGGCAAAAATCCGGCTCCTTCTCCCACAAGGAAGGCGGTAGCCCTGAAAGCTGTTGCTGGTCTGCACCTTCCCTTGGCAGCCTATTCACAGCACAACAGCCCTGCTGAGCTGTGCTTTCCCACAGACGATACATCTCATGATGCTTTTCCTAGGCAGAGCTCCTCTCCGAAAAGGCAAACGTCCAGCTCCTTCTCCCACAAGGAAGGTGCATAGCCTGAAAGCTGTTGCTGGTCTGCACCTTCCCTTGGCAGCCTATTCACAGCACAACAGCCCTGCGGATCTGTGCTTTCCCACAGACGATACAGCTCCTGCTGCTTTTCCTCTGCAGAGCCCCTCTCTGAAAAGGCAAACTTTCGGCTCCTTCTCCCACAAGGTGCTAGTCCTGCAAGCTGTTGCTGGTCTGCACCTTCCCTTGACAGCCTATTCACAGCACAACAGCCCTGCGGATCTGTGCTTTCCCACAGGCGATACAGCTCCTGCTGCTGCCTGTCCGCGGCAGAGCCCCCTTCGGGAAAGGCAAAAATCCAGCTCCTTCTCCCACAAGGAAGGCGGTAGCGCTGAAAGCTTTTGCTGGTCTGCACCTTCCCTTGGCAGCCTATTCACAGCACAACAGCCCTGCGGATCTGTGCTTTCCCACAGGCGATACTGCTCCTCGTGCTTTTCCTCTGCAGAGCCCCTTTCGGAATAGGCAAACGTCCGGCTCCTTCTCCCACAAGGAAGTTGCTAAATCTGAAAACTGTTGCTGGTCTGCACCTTTCCTTGGCAGCCTATTCAAGCACAACAGCCCTGCAGATCTGTGCTTTCCCACAGACGATACAGCTCCTGCTGCTTTTCCTCTGCAGAGCCCCTTTCGGAAAAGGCAAACGTCCGGCTCCTTCTCCCACAAGGACGGTGCTAAGCCTGCAAGCTGTTGCTGGTCTGCACCTTCCCTTGGCAGCCTATTCACAGCACAACAGCCCTGCGGATCTGTGCTTTCCCACAGGCGATACTGCTCCTCGTGCTTTTCCTCTGCAGAGCCCCTCTCCGATAAGGCAAAAATTCGGCTCCTTCTCCCACAAGGAAGGTGCTAGGCCTGAAAGCTGTTGCTGGTCTGCACCTTCCCTTGGCAGCCTATTCACAGCACAACAGCCCTGCTCATCTGTGCTTTCTCAGAGATGCAACATATCATGACTCTTTTCCTCTGCAGAGCCCCTTTCGGAAAAGGCAAACGTCCGGCTCCTTCTCCCACAAGGAAGGTGCTAAGCCTGAAAGCTGTTGCTGGTCTGCACCTTCCCTTGGCAGCCTATTCACAGCACAACAGCCCTGCGGATCTGTGCTTTCCCACAGGCGATACTGCTCCTCGTGCTTTTCCTCTGCAGAGCCCCTTTCAGAATAGGCAAACGTCCGGCTCCTTCTCCCACAAGGAAGGTGCTAAGCCTGAAAGCTCTTGCTGGTCTGCACCTTCCCTTGGCAGCCTATTCACAGCACAACAGCCCTGCGCATCTGTGCTTTCTCAGAGATGCTGCATATCATGACTCTTTTCCTCTGCAGAGCCCCTTTCGGAAAAGGCAAACGTCCAGCTCCTTCTCCCACAAGGAAGGCGCTAAGCCTGAAAGCTGTTGCTGGTCTGCACCTTCCCTTGGCAGCCTATACACAGCACAACAGCCCTGCGCATCTGTGCTTTCCCACAGGCGATACAGCTCCTGCTGCTTTTCCTCTGCAGAGCCCCTCTCTGAAAAGGCAAGCGTCCAGCTCTTTCTCCCACAAGGACGGTGCTAAGCCTGAAAGCTGTTGCTGGTCTGCACCTTCCCTTGGCAGCCTATACACAGCACAACAGCCCTGCGCATCTGTGCTTTCCCACAGGCGATACAGCTCCTGCTGCTTTTCCTCTGCAGAGCCCCTCTCTGAAAAGGCAAGCATCTGGCTCCTTCTCCCACAAGGAAGGTGCTAAGCCTGAAAGCTGTTGCTGGTCTGCACCTTCCCTTGGCAGCCTATTCACAGCACAACAGCCCTGCGGATCTGTGCTTTCCCACAGACGATACAGCTCATGATGCTTTTCCTCTGCAGAGCCCCTCTCCGATAAAGCAAAAATTCAGCTCCTTCTCCCACAAGGAAGGTGCTAGCCCTGAAAGCTGTTGCTGGTCTGCACCTTCCTTTGGCAGCCTATTCACAGCACAACAGCCCTGCGCATCTGTGCTTTCCCACAGGCGATACAGCTCCTGCTGCTTTTCCTCTGCAGAGCCCCTCTCTGAAAAGGCAAGCATCTGGCTCCTTCTCCCACAAGGAAGGTGCTAGCCCTGAAAGCTGTTGCTGGTCTGCACCTTCCCTGGGCAGCCTATTCACAGCACAACAGCCCTGCGCATCTGTGCTTTCTCAGAGATGCTTTATATCATGACTCTTTTCCTCTGCAGAGCCCCCTTCGGAAAAGGCAAACGTCCAGCTCCTTCTCCCACAAGGAAGGCGCTAGCCCTGAAAGCTGTTGCTGGTCTGCACCTTCCCTTGGCAGCCTATTCACAGCACAACAGCCCTGCGCATATGTGCTTTCCCACAGGCGATACAGCTCATGATGCTTTTCCTCTGCAGAGCCCCTCTCCGATAAGGCAAAAATTCGGCTCCTTCTCCCACAAGGTGCTAGCCCTGAAAGCTGTTGCTGGTCTGCACCTTCCCTTGGCAGCCTATTCACAGCACAACAGCCCTGCGGATATGTGCTTTCCCACAGGCGATACTGCTCCTCGTGCTTTTCCTCTGCAGAGCCCCTTTCAGAATAGGCAAACGTCCGGCTCCTTCTCCCACAAGGAAGGTGCTAGCCCTGAAAGCTGTTGCTGGTCTGCACCTTCCCTTGGCAGCCTATTCACAGCACAACAGCCCTGCGCATCTGTGCTTTCTCAGAGATGCTACATATCATGACTATTTTCCTCTGCAGAGCCCCCTTCGGAAAAGGCAAACTTCCGGCTCCTTCTCCCACAAGGAAGGTGCTAAGCCTGCAAGCTGTTGCTGGTCTGCACCTTCCCTTGGCAGCCTATTCACAGCACAACAGCCCTGCGGATCTGTGCTTTCCCACAGGCGATACTGCTCCTGGTGCTTTTCCTCTGCAGAGCCCCTCTCTGAAAAGGCAAACGTCCGGCTCCTTCTCCCACAAGGAAGGTGCTAAGCCTGAAAGCTCTTGCTGGTCTGCACCTTCCCTTGCAGCCTATTCACAGCACAACAGCCCTGTGCATCTGTGCTTTCTCAGAGATGCTATATATCATGACTCTTTTCCTCTGCAGAGCCCCTTTCAGAGTAGGCAAACGTCCGGCTCCTTCTCCCACAAGGAAGGTGCTAGCCCTGATAGCTGTTGCTGGTCTGCACCTTCCCTTGGCAGCCTATTCCAGCACAACAGCCCTGCGGATCTGTGCTTTCCCACAGGCGATACAGCTCATAATGCTTTTCCTCTGCAGAGCCCCTCTCCGATAAGGCAAAAATTCGGCTCCTTCTCCCACAAGGTGCTAGCCCTGAAAGCTCTTGCTGGTCTGCACCTTCCCTTGGCAGCCTATTCACAGCACAACAGCCCTGCGGATCTGTGCTTTCCCACAGGCGATACAGCTCCTGCTGCTTTTCCTCTGCAGAGCCCCTCTCTGAAAAGGCAAACGTCCGGCTCCTTCTCCCACAAGGAAGGTGCTAGCCCTGAAAGCTGTTGCTGGTCTGCACCTTCCCTTGGCAGCCTATTCACAGCACAACAGCCCTGCGGATCTGTGCTTTCCCACAGGCGATACAGCTCCTCCTGCTTTTCCTCTGCAGAGCCCCTTTCGGAAAAGGCAAACGTCCGGCTCCTTCTCCCACAAGGAAGGTGCTAAGCCAGAAAGCTGTTGCTGGTCTGCACCTTCCCTTGGCAGCCTATTCACAGCACAACAGCCCTGCGGATCTGTGCTTTCCCACAGGCGATACAGCTCCTCCTGCTTTTCCTCTGCAGAGCCTCTTTCGGAAAAGGCAAACGTCTGGCTCCTTCTCCTACAAGGAAGGTGCTAAGCCTGAAAGCTGTTGCTGGTCTGCACCTTCCCCGTGCAGCCTATTCACAGCACAACAGCCCTGCGGATCTGTGCTTTCCCACAGGCGATACAGCTCATGATGCTTTTCCTCTGCAGAGCCCCTTTCGGAGAAGGCAAAAATCCGGCTCCTTCTCCCACAAGGAAGGTGCTAAGCCTGAAAGCTCTTGCTGGTCTGCACCTTCCCTTGCAGCCTATTCACAGCACAACAGCCCTGCGGATCTGTGCTTTCTCAGAGATGCTTTATATCATGACTCTTTTCCTCTGCAGAGCCCCCTTCGGAATAGGCAAACGTCCAGCTCCTTCTCCCACAAGGAAGGCGCTAGCCCTGAAAGCTGTTGCTGGTCTGCACCTTCCCTTGGCAGCCTATTCACAGCACAACAGCCCTGCGGATCTGTGCTTTCCCACAGGCGATACAGCTCCTCGTGCTTTTCCTCTGCAGAGCCACTTTCGAAAAGGCAAATGTCCGCCTCCTTCTCCCACAAGGAAAGCGCTATCCCTGAAAGCTGTTGCTGGTCTGCACCTTCCCTTGGCAGCCTATTCACAGCACAACAGCCCTGCGGATCTGTGCTTTCCCACAGGCGATACTGCTCCTGGTGCTTTTCCTCTGCAGAGCCTCTTTCGGAATAGGCAAACGTCTGGCTCCTTCTCCCACAAGGAAGGTGCTAAGCCTGAAAGCTGTTGCTGGTCTGCACCTTCCCTTGGCAGCCTATTCACAGCACAACAGCCCTGCGCATCTGTGCTTTTCCACAGGTGATACAGCTCCAGCTGCTGCCTGTCCGCGGCAGATCCCCCTTCGGAAAAGGCAAACGTCCGGCTCCTTCTCCCACAAGGAAGGTGCTAAGCCTGCAAGCTGTTGCTGGTCTGCACCTTCCCTTGGAGCCTATTCACAGCACAACAGCCCTGCGGATCTGTGCTTTCCCACAGGCGATACAGCTCCTGCTGCTGCCTGTCCGCGGCAGATCCCCCTTCGGAAAAGGCAAACGTCCGGCTCCTTCTCCCACAAGGAAGGTGCTAAGCCTGCAAGCTGTTGCTGGTCTGCACCTTCCCTTGGCAGCCTATTCACAGCACAACAGCCCTGCGGATCTGTGCTTTCCCAGACACGCTACAGCTCATGATGCTTTTCCTCTGCAGAGCCTCTTTCGAAAAGGCAAATGTCCGCCTCCTTCTCCCACAAGGAAGGTGCTAAGCCTGAAAGCTGTTGCTGGTCTACACCTTTCCTTGGCACCCTATTCACAGCACAACAGCCCTGCGGATCTGTGCTTTCCCAGACACGATACAGCTCATGATGCTTTTCCTCTGCAGAGCCTCTTTCGGAAAAGGCAAACGTCTGGCTCCTTCTCCCACAAGGAAGGTGCTAAGCCTGAAAGCTGTTGCTGGTCTACACCTTCCCTTGGCAGCCTATTCACAGCACAACAGCCCTGCGCATCTGTGCTTCCTCATAGATGCTTTATATCATGACTCTTTTCCTCTGCAGACCCCCCCTTCGGAATAGGCAAACGTCCGGCTCCTTCTCCCACAAGGAAGGTGCTAACCCTGAAAGCTCTTGCTGGTCTGCACCTTCCCTTGGCAGCCTATTCACAGCACAACAGCTCTGCGGATCTGTGCTTTCCCACAGATGATACATCTTCTACTGCTTTTCCTCTGCAGAGCCTCTGTCGGAAAAGGCAAACGTTCCGCTCCTTCTCCCACAAGGAAGGTGCTAAGCCTGAAAGCTCTTGCTGGTCTGCACCTTCCCTTGGCAGCCTATTCACAGCACAACAGCCCTGCGGATCTGTGCTTTCCCACAGATGATACAGCTCATGATGCTTTTCCTCTGCAGAGCCCCTTTCAGAATAGGCAAATGTCCGGCTCCTTCTCTTACAAGGTGCTAGCCCTGAAAGCTGTTGCTGGTCTGCACCTTCCCTTGGCAGCCCATTCACAGCACAACAGCCCTGCGGATCTGTGCTTTCCCACAGATGATACAGCTCATGATGCTTTTCCTCTGCAGAGCCCCTCTCCGATAAGGCAAAAATCCGGCTCCTTCTCCCACAAGGAAGGCGGTAGCCCTGAAAGCTGTTGCTGGTCTGCACCTTCCCTTGGCAGCCTATTCACAGCACAACAGCCCTGCTGAGCTGTGCTTTCCCACAGACGATACATCTCATGATGCTTTTCCTAGGCAGAGCTCCTCTCCGAAAAGGCAAACGTCCAGCTCCTTCTCCCACAAGGAAGGTGCTAAGCCTGAAAGATGTTGCTGGTCTGCACCTTCCCTTGCAGCCTATTCACAGCACAACAGCCCTGCGCATCTGTGCTTCCTCATAGATGCTATATATCATGACTCTTTTCCTCTGCAGAGCCCCTTTCAGAATAGGCAAACGTCCGGCTCCTTCTCCCACAAGGAAGGTGCTAGCCCTGAAAGCTGTTGCTGGTCTGCACCTTCCCTTGGCAGCCTATTCACAGCACAACAGCCCTGCGCATATGTGCTTTCCCACAGGCGATACAGCTCATGATGCTTTTCCTCTGCAGAGCCCCTCTCCGATAAGGCAAAAATTCGGCTCCTTCTCCCACAAGGTGCTAGCCCTGAAAGCTGTTGCTGGTCTGCACCTTCCCTTGGCAGCCTATTCACAGCACAACAGCCCTGCGGATATGTGCTTTCCCACAGATGATACAGCTCATGATGCTTTTCCTCTGCAGAGCCTCTTTCGGAAAAGGCAAACTTCTGGCTCCTTCTCCCACAAGGAAGGTGCTAAGCCTGAAAGCTGTTGCTGGTCTGCACCTTCCCTTGGCAGCCTATTCACAGCACAACAGCCCTGCGGATCTGTGCTTTCCCACAGGCGATACAGCTCCTGCTGCTTTTCCTCTGCAGAGCCCCTCTCTGAAAAGGCAAACGTCCGGCTCCTTCTCCCACAAGGAAGGTGCTAGCCCTGAAAGCTGTTGCTGGTCTGCACCTTCCCTTGGCAGCCTATTCAAGCACAACAGCCCTGCGGATCTGTGCTTTCCCTCAGACGATACAGCTCCTGCTGCTTTTCCTCTGCAGAGCCCCTCTCCGATAAAGCAAAAATTCAGCTCCTTCTCCCACAAGGAAGGTGCTAGCCCTGAAAGCTGTTGCTGGTCTGCACCTTCCTTTGGCAGCCTATTCACAGCACAACAGCCCTGCGCATCTGTGCTTTCCCACAGGCGATACAGCTCCTCCTGCTTTTCCTCTGCAGAGCCCCTCTCTGAAAAGGCAAGCATCTGGCTCCTTCTCCCACAAGGAAGGTGCTAGCCCTGAAAGCTGTTGCTGGTCTGCACCTTCCCTTGGCAGCCTATTCACAGCACAACAGCCCTGCGGATCTGTGCTTTCTCAGAGATGCTTTATATCATGACTCTTTTCCTCTGCAGAGCCCCCTTCGGAAAAGGCAAACGTCCAGCTCCTTCTCCCACAAGGAAGGCGCTAGCCCTGAAAGCTGTTGCTGGTCTGCACCTTCCCTTGGCAGCCTATTCACAGCACAACAGCCCTGCGCATATGTGCTTTCCCACAGGCGATACAGCTCATGATGCTTTTCCTCTGCAGAGCCCCTCTCCGATAAGGCAAAAATTCGGCTCCTTCTCCCACAAGGTGCTAGCCCTGAAAGCTGTTGCTGGTCTGCACCTTCCCTTGGCAGCCTATTCACAGCACAACAGCCCTGCGGATATGTGCTTTCCCACAGGCGATACTGCTCCTCGTGCTTTTCCTCTGCAGAGCCCCTTTCAGAATAGGCAAACGTCCGGCTCCTTCTCCCACAAGGAAGGTGCTAGCCCTGAAAGCTGTTGCTGGTCTGCACCTTCCCTTGGCAGCCTATTCACAGCACAACAGCCCTGCGCATCTGTGCTTTCTCAGAGATGCTACATATCATGACTATTTTCCTCTGAAGAGCCCCCTTCGGAAAAGGCAAACGTCCGGCTCCTTCTCCCACAAGGAAGGTGCTAAGCCTGCAAGCTGTTGCTGGTCTGCACCTTCCCTTGGCAGCCTATTCACAGCACAACAGCCCTGCGGATCTGTGCTTTCCCACAGGCGATACAGCTCCTGCTGCTTTTCCTCTGCAGAGCCCCTCTCTGAAAAGGCAAACGTCCGGCTCCTTCTCCCACAAGGAAGGTGCTAAGCCTGAAAGCTCTTGCTGGTCTGCACCTTCCCTTGCAGCCTATTCACAGCACAACAG
This sequence comes from Necrosyrtes monachus, assembly GCA_037953605.1. Lineage (NCBI taxonomy): Eukaryota > Metazoa > Chordata > Aves > Accipitriformes > Accipitridae > Necrosyrtes > Necrosyrtes monachus. Next base: position 61,691 of record JAZGTQ010000159.1, on the reverse strand, counting down.
CCCTGTGCATCTGTGCTTTCTCAGAGATGCTATATATCATGACTCTTTTCCTCTGCAGAGCCCCTTTCAGAATAGGCAAACGTCCGGCTCCTTCTCCCACAAGGAAGGTGCTAGCCCTGAAAGCTGTTGCTGGTCTGCACCTTCCCTTGGCAGCCTATTCACAGCACAACAGCTCTGCGGATCTGTGCTTTCCAACAGATGATACATCTTCTGCTGCTTTTCCTCTGCAGAGCCTCTTTCGGAAAAGGCAAACGTTCCGCTCCTTCTCCCTCAAGGAAGGTGCTAAGCCTGCAAGCTGTTGCTGGTCTGCACCTTCCCTTGCAGCCTATTCACAGCACAACAGCCCTGTGCATCTGTGCTTTCTCAGAGATGCTACATATCATGACTCTTTTCCTCTGCAGAGCCCCTTTCGAAAAGGCAAGCGTCTGGCTCCTTCTCCCACAAGGAAGGTGCTAGCCCTGAAAGCTGTTGCTGGTCTGCACCTTCCCTTGGCAGCCTATTCACAGCACAACAGCCCTGCGGATCTGTGCTTTCCCAGACACGCTACAGCTCATGATGCTTTTCCTCTGCAGAGCCTCTTTCGGAAAAGGCAAAAGTCTGGCTCCTTCTCCTACAAGGAAGGTGCTAAGCCTGAAAGCTGTTGCTGGTCTGCACCTTCCCCGTGCAGCCTATTCACAGCACAACAGCCCTGCGGATCTGTGCTTTCCCACAGGCGATACAGCTCATGATGCTTTTCCTCTGCAGAGCCCCTTTCGGAGAAGGCAAAAATCCGGCTCCTTCTCCCACAAGGAAGGTGCTAAGCCTGAAAGCTCTTGCTGGTCTGCACCTTCCCTTGCAGCCTATTCACAGCACAACAGCCCTGCGCATCTGTGCTTTCCCACAGGCGATACAGCTCCTGCTGCTTTTCCTCTGCAGAGCCCCTCTCTGAAAAGGCAAACGTCCGGCTCCTTCTCCCACAAGGAAGGTGCTAAGCCTGAAAGCTGTTGCTGGTCTGCACCTTCCCTTGGCAGCCTATTCACAGCACAACAGCCCTGCGGATCTGTGCTTTCCCAGACACGCTACAGCTCATGATGCTTTTCCTCTGCAGAGCCTCTTTCGGAAAAGGCAAAAGTCTGGCTCCTTCTCCTACAAGGAAGGTGCTAAGCCTGAAAGCTGTTGCTGGTCTGCACCTTCCCCGTGCAGCCTATTCACAGCACAACAGCCCTGCGGATCTGTGCTTTCCCACAGGCGATACAGCTCATGATGCTTTTCCTCTGCAGAGCCCCTTTCGGAGAAGGCAAAAATCCGGCTCCTTCTCCCACAAGGTGCTAGCCCTGAAAGCTGTTGCTGGTCTGCACCTTCCCTTGGCAGCCTATTCACAGCACAACAGCCCTGCGGATCTGTGCTTTCCCACAGGCGATACTGCTCCTCGTGCTTTTCCTCTGCAGAGCCCCTTTCGGAATAGGCAAACGTTCCGCTCCTTCTCCCACAAGGAAGGTGCTAAGCCTGAAAGCTCTTGCTGGTCTGCACCTTCCCTTGCAGCCTATTCACAGCACAACAGCCCTGCGCATCTGTGCTTTCTCAGAGATGCTGCATATCATGACTCTTTTCCTCTGCAGAGCCCCTTTCGGAAAAGGCAAACGTCCAGCTCCTTCTCCCACAAGGAAGGCAGAAGCCCTGAAAGCTGTTGCTGGTCTGCACCTTCCCTTGGCAGCCTATTCACAGCACAACAGCCCTGCGCATCTGTGCTTTCCCACAGGCGATACAGCTCCTGCTGCTTTTCCTCTGCAGAGCCCCTCTCTGAAAAGGCAAACGTCCGGCTCCTTCTCCCACAAGGAAGGTGCTAGCCCTGAAAGCTGTTGCTGGTCTGCACCTTCCCTTGGCAGCCTATTCAAGCACAACAGCCCTGCGGATCTGTGCTTTCCCTCAGACGATACAGCTCCTGCTGCTTTTCCTCTGCAGAGCCCCTTTCGGAAAACGCAAACGTCCAGCTCTTTCTCCCACAAGAACGGTGCTAAGCCTGAAAGCTGTTGCTGGTCTGCACCTTCCCTTGGCAGCCTATTCACACCACAACAGCCCTGCGGATCTGTGCTTTCTCAGAGATGCTTTATATCATGACTCTTTTCCTCTGCAGAGCCCCTTTCGGAAAAGGCAAACGTCCAGCTCCTTCTCCCACAAGGAAGGCGCTAGCCCTGAAAGCTGTTGCTGGTCTGCACCTTCCCTTGGCAGCCTATTCACAGCACAACAGCCCTGCGCATATGTGCTTTCCCACAGGCGATACAGCTCATGATGCTTTTCCTCTGCAGAGCCCCTCTCCGATAAGGCAAAAATTCGGCTCCTTCTCCCACAAGGTGCTAGCCCTGAAAGCTGTTGCTGGTCTGCACCTTCCCTTGGCAGCCTATTCACAGCACAACAGCCCTGCGGATATGTGCTTTCCCACAGGCGATACTGCTCCTCGTGCTTTTCCTCTGCAGAGACCCTTTCGGAAAAGGCAAACGTCCAGCTCTTTCTCCCACAAGGACGGTGCTAAGCCTGAAAGCTCTTGCTGGTCTGCACCTTCCATTGGCAGCCTATTCACAGCACAACAGCCCTGCGCATCTGTGCTTTCCCACAGGCGATACAGCTCCTGCTGCTTTTCCTCTGCAGAGCCCCTCTCTGAAAATGCAAGCATCTGGCTCCTTCTCCCACAAGGAAGGTGCTAGCCCTGAAAGCTGTTGCTGGTCTGCACCTTCCCTTGGCAGCCTATTCACAGCACAACAGCCCTGCGGATCTGTGCTTTCCCAAGGACGATACAGCTCATGATGCTTTTCCTCTGCAGAGCCCCTCTCCGATAAGGCAAAAATTCGGCTCCTTCTCCCACAAGGAAGGTGCTAAGCCTGAAAGCTGTTGCTGGTCTGCACCTTCCCTTGGCAGCCTATTCACAGCACAACAGCCCTGCGGATCTGTGCTTTCCCACAGGCGATACAGCTCCTCGTGCTTTTCCTCTGCAGAGCCCCTTTCGGAATAGGCAAACGTTCCGCTCCTTCTCCCACAAGGAAGGTGCTAAGCCTGAAAGCTCTTGCTGGTCTGCACCTTCCCTTGCAGCCTATTCACAGCAAAACAGCCCGGCGGATCTGTGCTTTCTCAGAGATGCTATATATCATCACTCTTTTCCTCTGCAGAGCCCCTTTCGGAATAGGCAAACGTTCCGCTCCTTCTCCCACAAGGAAGGTGCTAAGCCTGAAAACTCTTGCTGGTCTGCACCTTCCCTTGCAGCCTATTCACAGCACAACAGCCCTGTGCATCTGTGCTTTCTCAGAGATGCTACATATCATGACTCTTTTCCTCTGCAGAGCCCCTTTCGGAAAAGGCAAGCGTCTGGCTCCTTCTCCCACAAGGAAGGTGCTAAGCCTGAAAGCTCTTGCTGGTCTGCACCTTCCCTTGGCAGCCTATTCACAGCACAACAGCCCTGCGGATCTGTGCTTTCCCACAGGCGATACAGCTCCTGCTGCTTTTCCTCTGCAGAGCCCCTTTCGGAAAAGGCAAACGTCCGGCTCTTTCTCCCACAAGGACGGTGCTAAGCCTGAAAGCTCTAGCTGGTCTGCACCTTCCCTTGGCAGCCTATTCACAGCACAACAGCCCTGCGCATCTGTGCTTTCCCACAGGCGATACAGCTCCTCGTGTTTTTCCTCTGCAGAGCCCCTCTCTGAAAAGGCAAGCATCTGGCTCCTTCTCCCACAAGGAAGGTGCTAGTCCTGAAAGCTGTTGCTGGTCTGCACCTTCCCTTGGCAGCCTATTCACAGCACAACAGCCCTGCGGATCTGTGCTTTCTCAGAGATGCTTTATATCATGACTCTTTTCCTCTGCAGAGCCCCCTTCGGAAAAGGCAAACGTCCAGCTCCTTCTCCCACAAGGAAGGCGCTAGCCCTGAAAGCTGTTGCTGGTCTGCACCTTCCCTTGGCAGCCTATTCACAGCACAACAGCCCTGCGCATATGTGCTTTCCCACAGGCGATACAGCTCATGATGCTTTTCCTCTGCAGAGCCCCTCTCCGATAAGGCAAAAATTCGGCTCCTTCTCCCACAAGGTGCTAGCCCTGAAAGCTGTTGCTGGTCTGCACCTTCCCTTGGCAGCCTATTCACAGCACAACAGCCCTGCGGATCTGTGCTTTCCCACAGGCGATACTGCTCCTCGTGCTTTTCCTCTGCAGAGCCCCTTTCTGAAAAGGCAAACGTCCGGCTCCTTCTCCCACAAGGAAGGTGCTAAGCCTGAAATCTCTTGCTGGTCTGCACCTTCCCTTGCAGCCTATTCACAGCACAACAGCGCTGTGCATCTGTGCTTTCTCAGAGATGCTACATATCATGACTCTTTTCCTCTGCAGAGCCCCTTTCAGAAAAGGCAAGCGTCTGGCTCCTTCTCCCACAAGGAAGGTGCTAAGCCTGAAAGCTCTTGCTGGTCTGCACCTTCCCTTGGCAGCCTATTCACAGCACAACAGCCCTGCGGATCTGTGCTTTCCCACAGGCGATACAGCTCCTGCTGCTTTTCCTCTGCAGAGCCCCTCTCTGAAAAGGCAAACGTCCGGCTCCTTCTCCCACAAGGAAGGTGCTAGCCCTGAAAGCTGTTGCTGGTCTGCACCTTCCCTTGGCAGCCTATTCAAGCACAACAGCCCTGCGGATCTGTGCTTTCCCTCAGACGATACAGCTCCTGCTGCTTTTCCTCTGCAGAGCCCCTCTCCGATAAAGCAAAAATTCAGCTCCTTCTCCCACAAGGAAGGTGCTAGCCCTGAAAGCTGTTGCTGGTCTGCACCTTCCTTTGGCAGCCTATTCACAGCACAACAGCCCTGCGCATCTGTGCTTTCCCACAGGCGATACAGCTCCTGCTGCTTTTCCTCTGCAGAGCCCCTCTCTGAAAAGGCAAGCATCTGGCTCCTTCTCCCACAAGGAAGGTGCTAGCCCTGAAAGCTGTTGCTGGTCTGCACCTTCCCTTGGCAGCCTATTCACAGCACAACAGCCCTGCGGATCTGTGCTTTCTCAGAGATGCTTTATATCATGACTCTTTTCCTCTGCAGAGCCCCCTTCGGAAAAGGCAAACGTCCAGCTCCTTCTCCCACAAGGAAGGTGCTAGCCCTGAAAGCTGTTGCTGGTCTGCACCTTCCCTTGGCAGCCTATTCACAGCACAACAGCCCTGCGCATCTGTGCTTTCTCAGAGATGCTACATATCATGACTATTTTCCTCTGAAGAGCCCCCTTCGGAAAAGGCAGACGTCCGGCTCCTTCTCCCACAAGGAAGGTGCTAAGCCTGCAAGCTGTTGCTGGTCTGCACCTTCCCTTGGCAGCCTATTCACAGCACAACAGCCCTGCGGATCTGTGCTTTCCCACAGGCGATACAGCTCCTGCTGCTTTTCCTCTGCAGAGCCCCTCTCTGAAAAGGCAAACGTCCGGCTCCTTCTCCCACAAGGAAGGTGCTAAGCCTGAAAGCTCTTGCTGGTCTGCACCTTCCCTTGCAGCCTATTCACAGCACAACAGCCCTGTGCATCTGTGCTTTCTCAGAGATGCTATATATCATGACTCTTTTCCTCTGCAGAGCCCCTTTCAGAATAGGCAAACGTCCGGCTCCTTCTCCCACAAGGAAGGTGCTAGCCCTGAAAGCTCTTGCTGGTCTGCACCTTCCCTTGCAGCCTATTCACAGCACAACAGCCCTGTGCATCTGTGCTTTCTCAGAGATGCTATATATCATGACTCTTTTCCTCTGCAGAGCCCCTTTCGAAAAGGCAAGCGTCTGGCTCCTTCTCCCACAAGGAAGGTGCTAGCCCTGAAAGCTGTTGCTGGTCTGCACCTTCCCTTGGCAGCCTATTCACAGCACAACAGCCCTGCGGATCTGTGCTTTCCCACAGACTATACAGCTCATAATGCTTTTCCTCTGCAGAGCCCCTCTCCGATAAGGCAAAAATTCGGCTCCTTCTCCCACAAGGTGCTAGCCCTGCAAGCTGTTGCTGGTCTGCACCTTCCCTTGCAGCCTATTCACAGCACAACAGCCCTGTGCATCTGTGCTTTCTCAGAGATGCTATATATCATGACTCTTTTCCTCTGCAGAGCCCCTTTCGAAAAGGCAAGCGTCTGGCTCCTTCTCCCACAAGGAAGGTGCTAGCCCTGAAAGCTGTTGCTGGTCTGCACCTTCCCTTGGCAGCCTATTCACAGCACAACAGCCCTGCGCATCTGTGCTTTCTCAGAGATGCTACATATCATGACTATTTTCCTCTGAAGAGCCCCCTTCGGAAAAGGCAAACGTCCGGCTCCTTCTCCCACAAGGAAGGTGCTAAGCCTGCAAGCTGTTGCTGGTCTGCACCTTCCCTTGGCAGCCTATTCACAGCACAACAGCCCTGCGGATCTGTGCTTTCCCACAGGCGATACAGCTCCTGCTGCTTTTCCTCTGCAGAGCCCCTCTCTGAAAAGGCAAACGTCCGGCTCCTTCTCCCACAAGGAAGGTGCTAAGCCTGAAAGCTCTTGCTGGTCTGCACCTTCCCTTGCAGCCTATTCACAGCACAACAGCCCTGTGCATCTGTGCTTTCCAACAGATGATACATCTTCTGCTGCTTTTCCTCTGCAGAGCCTCTTTCGGAAAAGGCAAACGTTCCGCTCCTTCTCCCTCAAGGAAGGTGCTAAGCCTGCAAGCTGTTGCTGGTCTGCACCTTCCCTTGCAGCTTATTCACAGCACAACAGCCCTGTGCATCTGTGCTTTCTCAGAGATGCTACATATCATGACTCTTTTCCTCTGCAGAGCCCCTTTCGAAAAGGCAAGCGTCTGGCTCCTTCTCCCACAAGGAAGGTGCTAGCCCTGAAAGCTGTTGCTGGTCTGCACCTTCCCTTGGCAGCCTATTCACAGCACAACAGCCCTGCGGATCTGTGCTTTCCCACAGACTATACAGCTCATAATGCTTTTCCTCTGCAGAGCCCCTCTCCGATAAGGCAAAAATTCGGCTCCTTCTCCCACAAGGTGCTAGCCCTGAAAGCTCTTGCTGGTCTGCACCTTCCCTTGGCAGCCTATTCACAGCACAACAGCCCTGCGGATCTGTGCTTTCCCACAGGCGATACAGCTCCTGCTGCTTTTCCTCTGCAGAGCCCCTCTCTGAAAAGGCAAACGTCCGGCTCCTTCTCCCACAAGGAAAGTGCTAGCCCTGAAAGCTGTTGCTGGTCTGCACCTTCCCTTGGCAGCCTATTCACAGCACAACAGCCCTGCGGATCTGTGCTTTCCCACAGGCGATACAGCTCCTCCTGCTTTTCCTCTGCAGAGCCCCTTTCGGAAAAGGCAAATGTTCCGCTCCTTCTCCCACAAGGAAGGTGCTAAGCCTGAAAGCTGTTGCTGGTCTGCACCTTCCCTTGGCAGCCTATTCACAGCACAACAGCCCTGCGGATCTGTGCTTTCCCACAGGCGATACTGCTCCTGGTGCTTTTCCTCGGCAGAGCCCCTTTCGGAAAAGGCAAACGTCCGGCTCCTTCTCCCACAAGGAAGGTGCTAAGCCTGAAAGCTCTTGCTGGTCTGCACCTTCCCTTGCAGCCTATTCACAGCAAAACAGCCCTGTGCATCTGTGCTTTCTCAGAGATGCTATATATCATGACTCTTTTCCTCTGCAGAGCCCCTTTCGAAAAGGCAAACGTCTGGCTCCTTCTCCCACAAGGAAGGTGCTAAGCCTGAAAGCTCTTGCTGGTCTGCACCTTCCCTTGGCAGCCTATTCACAGCACAACAGCCCTGCGCATCTGTGCTTTCCCACAGGCGATACAGCTCCTGCTGCTTTTCCTCTGCAGAGCCCCTCTCTGAAAAGGCAAGCATCTGGCTCCTTCTCCCACAAGGAAGGTGCTAAGCCTGAAAGCTGTTGCTGGTCTGCACCTTCCCTTGGCAGCCTATTCACAGCACAACAGCCCTGCGCATATGTGCTTTCCCACAGGCGATACAGCTCATGATGCTTTTCCTCTGCAGAGCCCCTCTCCGATAAGGCAAAAATTCGGCTCCTTCTCCCACAAGGTGCTAGCCCTGAAAGCTGTTGCTGGTCTGCACCTTCCCTTGGCAGCCTATTCACAGCACAACAGCCCTGCGGATATGTGCTTTCCCACAGATGATACTGCTCCTTGTGCTTTTCCTCTGCAGAGCCCCTCTCTGAAAAGGCAAACGTCCGGCTCCTTCTCCCACAAGGAAGGTGCTAGCCCTGATAGCTGTTGCTGGTCTGCACGTTCCCTTGGCAGCCTATTCACAGCACAACAGCCCTGCGGATCTGTGCTTTCCCACAGGCGATACTGCTCCTGCTGCTTTTCCTCTGCAGAGCCCTCTCCGATAAGGCAAAAATTCAGCTCCTTCTCCCACAAGGAAGGTTCTAGCCCTGAAAGCTGTTGCTCGTCTTCACCTTCCCTTGGCAGCCTATTCACAGCACAACAGCCCTGCGGATCTGTGCTTTCCCACAGGCGATACTGCTCCTCGTGCTTTTCCTCTGCAGAGCCCCTTTCAGAATAGGCAAACGTCCGGCTCCTTATCCCACAAGGAAGGTGCTAGCCCTGAAAGCTGTTGCTGGTCTGCACGTTCCCTTGGCAGCCTATTCACAGCACAACAGCCCTGCGGATCTGTGCTTTCCCACAGGCGATACAGCTCCTGCTGCTTTTCCTCTGCAGAGCCCCTTTCGGAAAAGGCAAACGTTCCGCTCCTTCTCCCACAAGGAAGGTGCTAAGCCTGAAAGCTGTTGCTGGTCTGCACCTTCCCTTGGCAGCCTATTCACAGCACAACAGCCCTGCGGATCTGTGCTTTCCCACAGGCGATACTGCTCCTGGTGCTTTTCCTCTGCAGAGCCCCTTTCGAAAAGGCAAACGTCTAGCTCCTTCTCCCACAAGGAAGGTGCTAGCCCTGAAAGCTGTTGCTGGTCTGCACCTTCCCTTGGCAGCCTATTCACAGCACAACAGCCCTGCGCATCTGTGCTTTCCCACAGACGATACAGCTCATGATGCTTTTCCTCTGCAGAGCCCCTCTCTGAAAAGGCAAACGTCCGGCTCCTTCTCCCACAAGGAAGGTGCTAGCCCTGAAAGCTGTTGCTGGTCTGCACCTTCCCTTGGCAGCCTATTCAAGCACAACAGCCCTGCGGATCTGTGCTTTCCCTCAGACGATACAGCTCCTGCTGCTTTTCCTCTGCAGAGCCCCTTTCGGAAAAGGCAAGCATCTGGCTCCTTCTCCCACAAGGAAGGTGCTAGCCCTGAAAGCTGTTGCTGGTCTGCACCTTCCCTTGGCAGCCTATTCACAGCAAAACAGCCCTGCGGATCTGTGCTTTCTCAGAGATGCTTTATATCATGACTCTTTTCCTCTGCAGAGCCCCCTTCGGTAAAGGCAAACGTTCCGCTCCTTCTCCCAAGTAGGGGGCTAAGCCTGAAAGCTCTTGCTGGTCTGCACCTTCCCTTGGCAGCCTATTCACAGCACAACAGCCCTGCGCATCTGTGCTTTCTCAGAGATGCTGCATATCATGACTCTTTTCCTCTGCAGAGCCCCTTTCGGAAAAGGCAAACGTCCAGCTCCTTCTCCCACAAGGAAGGCGCTAGCCCTGAAAGCTGTTGCTGGTCTGCACCTTCCCTTGGCAGCCTATTCACAGCACAACAGCCCTGCGGATCTGTGCTTTCCCACAGGCGATACTGCTCCTGCTGCTTTTCCTCTGCAGAGCCCTCTCCGATAAGGCAAAAATTCAGCTCCTTCTCCCACAAGGAAGGTGCTAGCCCTGAAAGCTGTTGCTGGTCTGCACCTTCCCTTGGCAGCCTATTCACAGCACAACAGCCCTGCGGATCTGTGCTTTCCCACAGACGATACAGCTCATGATGCTTTTCCTCTGCAGAGCCCCTCTCTGAAAAGGCAAACGTCCGGCTCCTTCTCCCACAAGGAAGGTGCTAGCCCTGAAAGCTGTTGCTGGTCTGCACCTTCCCTTGGCAGCCTATTCACAGCACAACAGCCCTGCGGATCTGTGCTTTCCCACAGGCGATACTGCTCCTGCTGCTTTTCCTCTGCAGAGCCCCTTTCGGAAAAGGCAAACGTCCGGCTCCTTCTCCCACAAGGAAGCTGCTAAGCCTGAAAGCTGTTGCTGGTCTGCACCTTCCCTTGGCAGCCTATTCACAGCACAACAGCCCTGCGGATCTGTGCTTTCCCACTGACGATACAGCTCATGATGCTTTTCCTCTGCAGAGCCCCTCTCCGATAAGGCAAAAATTCGGCTCCATCTCCCACAAGGAAGGTGATAAGCCTGAAAGCTGTTGCTGGTCTGCACCTTCCCTTGGCAGCCTATTCACAGCACAACAGCCCTGCGGATCTGTGCTTTCCCACAGGCGATACTGCTCCTGGTGCTTTTCCTCTGCAGAGCCCCTTTCGGAATAGGCAAACGTTCCGCTCCTTCTCCCACAAGGAAGGTGCTAAGCCTGAAAGCTCTTGCTGGTCTGCACCTTCCCTTGCAGCCTATTCACAGCAAAACAGCCCTGTGCATCTGTGCTTTCTCAGAGATGCTACATATCATGACTCTTTTCCTCTGCAGAGCCCCTTTCGAAAAGGCAAACGTCTGGCTCCTTCTCCCACAAGGAAGGTGCTAAGCATGAAAGCTGTTGCTGGTCTGCACCTTCCCTTGGCAGCCTATTCACAGCACAACAGCCCTGCGGATCTGTGCTTTCCCACAGGCGATACTGCTCCTCGTGCTTTTCCTCTGCAGAGCCCCTTTCAGAATAGGCAAACGTCCGGCTCCTTCTCCCACAAGGAAGGTGCTAAGCCTGAAAGCTGTTGCTGGTCTGCACCTTCCCTTGGCAGCCTATTCACAGCACAACAGCCCTGCGGATCTGTGCTTTCCCACAGGCGATACTGCTCCTGGTGCTTTTCCTCTGCAGAGCCCCTTTCGAAAAGGCAAACGTCTAGCTCCTTCTCCCACAAGGAAGGTGCTAGCCCTGAAAGCTGTTGCTGGTCTGCACCTTCCCTTGGCAGCCTATTCACAGCACAACAGCCCTGCGGATCTGTGCTTTCCCACAGACGATACAGCTCATGATGCTTTTCCTCTGCAGAGCCCCTCTCTGAAAAGGCAAACGTCCGGCTCCTTCTCCCACAAGGAAGGTGCTAGCCCTGAAAGCTGTTGCTGGTCTGCACCTTCCCTTGGCAGCCTATTCACAGCACAACAGCCCTGCGGATCTGTGCTTTCCCACAGGCGATACTGCTCCTGCTGCTTTTCCTCTGCAGAGCCCCTTTCGGAAAAGGCAAACGTCCGGCTCCTTCTCCCACAAGGAAGGTGCTAAGCCTGAAAACTCTTGCTGGTCTGCACCTTCCCTTGCAGCCTATTCACAGCACAACAGCCCTGCGCATCTGTGCTTTCCCACAGGCGATACAGCTCCTCGTGCTTTTCCTCTGCAGAGCCCCTCTCTGAAAAGGCAAGCATCTGGCTCCTTCTCCCACAAGGAAGGTGCTAGTCCTGAAAGCTGTTGCTGGTCTGCACCTTCCCTTGGCAGCCTATTCACAGCACAACAGCCCTGCGGATCTGTGCTTTCTCAGAGATGCTTTATTTCTTGAAATTCGGCTCCTTCTCCCACAAGGTGCTAGCCCTGAAAGCTGTTGCTGGTCTGCAACTTCCCTTGGCAGCCTATTCACAGCACAACAGCCCTGCGGATCTGTGCTTTCCCACAGGCGATACAGCTCCTGATGCTTTTCCTCTGCAGAGCCCCTCTCTGAAAAGGCAAGCGTCTGGCTCCTTCTCCCACAAGGAAGGTGCTAGCCCTGAAAGCTGTTGCTGGTCTGCACCTTCCCTTGGCAGCCTATTCACAGCACAACAGCCCTGCGGATCTGTGCTTTCCCACAGACGATACAGCTCCTGATGCTTTTCCTCTGCAGAGCCCCTCTCTGAAAAGGCAAACGTCTGGCTCCTTCTCCCACAAGGAAGGTGCTAGCCCTGCAAGCTGTTGCTGGTCTGCACCTTCCCTTCGCAGCCTATTCACAGCACAACAGCCCTGCGGATCTGTGCTTTCCCACAGGCGATACTGCTCCTGCTGCTTTTCCTCTGCAGAGCCCCTCTCTGAAAAGGCAAACGTCCGCTCCTTCTCCCACAAGGAAGGTGCTAAGCCTGAAAGCTCTTGCTGGTCTGCACCTTCCCTTGCAGCCTATTCACAGCACAACAGCCCTGTGCATCTGTGCTTTCTCAGAGATGCTACATATCATGACTCTTTTCCTCTGCAGAGCCCCTTTCGGAAAAGGCAAGCGTCTGGCTCCTTCTCCCACAAGGAAGGTGCTAAGCCTGAAAGCTGTTGCTGGTCTGCACCTTCCCTTGGCAGCCTATTCACAGCACAACAGCCCTGCGGATCTGTGCTTTCCCACAGACGATACAGCTCATGATGCTTTTCCTCTGCAGAGCCCCTCTCTGAAAAGGCAAGCGTCTGGCTCCTTCTCCCACAAGGAAGGTGCTAAGCCTGCAAGCTGTTGCTGGTCTGCACCTTCCCTTGGCAGCCTATTCACAGCACAACAGCCCTGCGCATCTGTGCTTTCCCACAGACGATACTGCTCCTGACTGCTTTTCCTCTGCAGAGCCCCTTTCCGATTAGGCAAACATTCCGCTCCTTCTCCCACAAGGAAGGTGCTAGCCCTGAAAGCTGTTGCTGGTCTGCACCTTCCCTTGGCAGCCTATTCACAGCACAACAGCCCTGCGGATCTGTGCTTTCTCAGAGATGCTATATGCTCCTGACTCTTTTCCTCTGCAGAGCCCCTTTCGGAAAAGGCAAACGTTTCGCTCCTTCTCCCACAAGGAAGGTGCTAACCCTGAAAGCTCTTGCTGGTCTGCACCTTCCCTTGGCAGCCTATTCACAGCACAACAGCCCTGCGGATCTGTGCTTTCCCTCAGACGATACAGCTCCTGCTGCTTTTCCTCTGCAGAGCCCCTCTCTGAAAAGGCAAGCATCTGGCTCCTTCTCCCACAAGGAAGGTGCTAGCCCTGAAAGCTGTTGCTGGTCTGCACCTTCCCTTGGCAGCCTATTCACAGCACAACAGCCCTGCGGATATGTGCTTTCCCACAGGCGATACTGCTCCTCGTGCTTTTCCTCTGCAGAGCCCCTCTCTGAAAAGGCAAACGTCCGGCTCCTACTCCCACAAGGAAGGTGCTAAGCCTGAAAGCTCTTGCTGGTCTGCACCTTCCCTTGGCAGCCTATTCACAGCAAAACAGCCCTGTGCATCTGTGCTTTCTCAGAGATGCTATATAGCTCCTGACTCTTTTCCTCTGCAGAGCCCCTCTCGAAAAGGCAAACGTCTGGCTCCTTCTCCCACAAGGAAGGTGCTAAGCCCTGAAAGCTCTTGCTGGTCTGCACCTTCCCTTGGCAGCCTATTCACAGCACAACAGCCCTGCGCATCTGTGCTTTCCCACAGGCGATACAGCTCCTGCTGCTTTTCCTCTGCAGAGCCCCTCTCTGAAAAGGCAAGCATCTGGCTCCTTCTCCCACAAGGAAGGTGCTAAGCCTGAAAGCTGTTGCTGGTCTGCACCTTCCCTTGGCAGCCTATTCACAGCACAACAGCCCTGCGGATATGTGCTTTCCCACAGGCGATACTGCTCCTCGTGCTTTTCCTCTGCAGAGCCCCTCTCTGAAAAGGCAAACGTCCGGCTCCTTCTCCCACAAGGAAGGTGCTAAGCCTGAAAGCTGTTGCTGGTCTGCACCTTCCCTTGGCAGCCTATTCACAGCACAACAGCCCTGCGGATCTGTGCTTTCCCACAGGCGATACTGATCCTGCTGCTTTTCCTCTGCAGAGCCCTCTTCGATAAGGCAAAAATCCAGCTCCTTCTCCCACAAGGAAGGTTCTAGCCCTGAAAGCTGTTGCTCGTCTTCACCTTCCCTTGGCAGCCTATTCACAGCACAACAGCCCTGCGGATCTGTGCTTTCCCACAGGCGATACTGCTCCTGGTGCTTTTCCTCTGCAGAGCCCCTTTCAGAATAGGCAAACGTCCGGCTCCTTCTCCCACAAGGAAGGTGCTAGCCCTGAAAGCTGTTGCTGGTCTGCACCTTCCCTTGGCAGCCTATTCACAGCACAACAGCCCTGCGGATCTGTGCTTTCCCACAGGCGATACTGCTCCTGGTGCTTTTCCTCTGCAGAGCCCCTTTCGAAAAGGCAAACGTCTAGCTCCTTCTCCCACAAGGAAGGTGCTAAGCCCTGAAAGCTGTTGCTGGTCTGCACCTTCCCTTGGCAGCCTATTCACAGCACAACAGCCCTGCGGATCTGTGCTTTCCCACAGACGATACAGCTCATGATGCTTTTCCTCTGCAGAGCCCCTCTCTGAAAAGGCAAACGTCCGGCTCCTTCTCCCACAAGGAAGGTGCTAAGCCCTGAAAGCTGTTGCTGGTCTGCACCTTCCCTTGGCAGCCTATTCACAGCACAACAGCCCTGCGGATCTGTGCTTTCCCTCAGACGATACAGCTCCTGCTGCTTTTCCTCTGCAGAGCCCCTTTCGGAAAAGGCAAACGTCCGGCTCTTTCTCCCACAAGGACGGTGCTAAGCCTGAAAGCTGTTGCTGGTCTGCACCTTCCCTTGGCAGCCTATTCACAGCACAACAGCCCTGCGCATCTGTGCTTTCCCACAGGCGATACAGCTCCTGCTGCTTTTCCTCTGCAGAGCCCCTCTCTGAAAAGGCAAGCGTCTGGCTCCTTCTCCCACAAGGACGGTGCTAGCCCTGAAAGCTGTTGCTGGTCTGCACCTTCCCTTGGCAGCCTATTCACAGCAAAACAGCCCTGCGGATCTGTGCTTTCTCAGAGATGCTTTATATCATGACTCTTTTCCTCTGCAGAGCCCCCTTCGGTAAAGGCAAACGTCCAGCTCCTTCTCCCACAAGGAAGGTGCTAAGCCTGAAAGCTCTTGCTGGTCTGCACCTTCCCTTGGCAGCCTATTCACAGCACAACAGCCCTGCGCATCTGTGCTTTCCCACAGGCGATACAGCTCATGATGCTTTTCCTCTGCAGAGCCCCTCTCCGATAAGGCAAAAATCCGGCTCCTTCTCCCACAAGGAAGGCGGTAGCCCTGAAAGCTGTTGCTGGTCTGCACCTTCCCTTGGCAGCCTATTCACAGCACAACAGCCCTGCGGATCTGTGCTTTCTCAGAGATGCTTTATATCATGACTCTTTTCCTGTGCAGAGCCCCCTGCGGAAAAGGCAAACGTCCAGCTCCTTCTCCCACAAGGAAGGCGCTAGCCCTGAAAGCTGTTGCTGGTCTGCACCTTCCCTTGGCAGCCTATTCACAGCACAACAGCCCTGCGCATATGTGCTTTCCCACAGGCGATACAGCTCATGATGCTTTTCCTCTGCAGAGCCCCTCTCCGATAAGGCAAAAATTCGGCTCCTTCTCCCACAAGGTGCTAGCCCTGAAAGCTGTTGCTGGTCTGCACCTTCCCTTGGCAGCCTATTCACAGCACAACAGCCCTGCGGATCTGTGCTTTCCCACAGGCGATACTGCTCCTCGTGCTTTTCCTCTGCAGAGCCCCTTTCTGAAAAGGCAAACGTCCGGCTTCTTCTCCCACAAGGAAGGTGCTAGCCCTGAAAGCTGTTGCTGGTCTGCACCTTCCCTTGGCAGCCTATTCAAGCACAACAGCCCTGCGGATCTGTGCTTTCCCACAGGCGATACAGCTCCTGCTGCTTTTCCTCTGCAGAGCCCCTCTCTGAAAAGGCAAACGTCCGGCTCCATCTCCCACAAGGAAGGTGCTAAGCCTGAAATCTCTTGCTGGTCTGCACCTTCCCTTGCAGCCTATTCACAGCACAACAGCGCTGTGCATCTGTGCTTTCTCAGAGATGCTACATATCATGACTCTTTTCCTCTGCAGAGCCCCTTTCAGAAAAGGCAAGCGTCTGGCTCCTTCTCCCACAAGGAAGGTGCTAAGCCTGAAAGCTCTTGCTGGTCTGCACCTTCCCTTGGCAGCCTATTCACAGCACAACAGCCCTGCGGATCTGTGCTTTCCCACAGACGATACAGCTCATGATGCTTTTCCTCTGCAGAGCCCCTCTCTGAAAAGGCAAGCGTCTGGCTCCTTCTCCCACAAGGAAGGTGCTAAGCCTGCAAGCTGTTGCTGGTCTGCACCTTCCCTTGGCAGCCTATTCACAGCACAACAGCCCTGCGGATCTGTGCTTTCCCACAGACGAAACAGCTCATGATGCTTTTCCTCTGCAGAGCCCCTCTCCGATAAGGCAAAAATTCGGCTCCTTCTCCCACAAGGAAGGTGCTAAGCCTGAAAGCTGTTGCTGGTCTGCACCTTCCCTTGGCAGCCTATTCACAGCACAACAGCCCTGCGGATCTGTGCTTTCCCAGAGACGATACTGCTCCTGCTGCTTTTCCTCTGCAGAGCCCCTTTCGGAATAGGCAAACTTTTCTCTCCTTCTCCCACAAGGAAGGTGCTAAGCCTGAAAGCTCTTGCTGGTCTGCACCTTCCCTTGGCAGCCTATTCACAGCACAACAGCCCTGCGCATCTGTGCTTTCCCACAGGCGATACTGCTCCTGCTGCTTTTCCTCTGCAGAGCCCCTTTCGGAATAGGCAAACGTTCCGCTCTTTCTCCCACAAGGAAGGCGCTAGCCCTGAAAGCTGTTGCTGGTCTGCACCTTCCCTTGGCAGCCTATTCACAGCACAACAGCCCTGCGGATCTGTGCTTTCTCAGAGATGCTTTATATCATGACTCTTTTCCTCTGCAGAGCCCCCTTCGGAAAAGGCAAACGTCCAGCTCCTTCTCCCACAAGGAAGGCGCTAGCCCTGAAAGCTGTTGCTGGTCTGCACCTTCCCTTGGCAGCCTATTCAAGCACAACAGCCCTGCGGATCTGTGCTTTCCCTCAGACGATACAGCTCCTGCTGCTTCTCCTCTGCAGAGCCCCTCTCTGAAAAGGCAAGCATCTGGCTCCTTCTCCCACAAGGAAGGTGCTAGCCCTGAAAGCTGTTGCTGGTCTGCACCTTCCCTTGGCAGCCTATTCACAGCACAACAGCCCTGCGGATATGTGCTTTCCCACAGGCGATACTGCTCCTCGTGCTTTTCCTCTGCAGAGCCCCTCTCTGAAAAGGCAAACGTCCGGCTCCTACTCCCACAAGGAAGGTGCTAAGCCTGAAAGCTCTTGCTGGTCTGCACCTTCCCTTGCAGCCTATTCACAGCAAAACAGCCCTGTGCATCTGTGCTTTCTCAGAGATGCTATATATCATGACTCTTTTCCTCTGCAGAGCCCCTTTCGAAAAGGCAAACGTCTGGCTCCTTCTCCCACAAGGAAGGTGCTAAGCCTGAAAGCTCTTGCTGGTCTGCACCTTCCCTTGGCAGCCTATTCACAGCACAACAGCCCTGCGCATCTGTGCTTTCCCACAGGCGATACAGCTCCTGCTGCTTTTCCTCTGCAGAGCCCCTCTCTGAAAAGGCAAGCATCTGGCTCCTTCTCCCACAAGGAAGGTGCTAAGCCTGAAAGCTGTTGCTGGTCTGCACCTTCCCTTGGCAGCCTATTCACAGCACAACAGCCCTGCGGATATGTGCTTTCCCACAGGCGATACTGCTCCTCGTGCTTTTCCTCTGCAGAGCCCCTCTCTGAAAAGGCAAACGTCCGGCTCCTTCTCCCACAAGGAAGGTGCTAGCCCTGATAGCTGTTGCTGGTCTGCACCTTCCCTTGGCAGCCTATTCACAGCACAACAGCCCTGCGGATCTGTGCTTTCCCACAGGCGATACTGCTCCTGCTGCTTTTCCTCTGCAGAGCCCTCTCCGATAAGGCAAAAATTCAGCTCCTTCTCCCACAAGGAAGGTTCTAGCCCTGAAAGCTGTTGCTCGTCTTCACCTTCCCTTGGCAGCCTATTCACAGCACAACAGCCCTGCGGATCTGTGCTTTCCCACAGGCGATACAGCTCCTGCTGCTTTTCCTCTGCAGAGCCCTCTCCGATAAGGCAAAAATTCAGCTCCTTCTCCCACAAGGAAGGTGCTAAGCCTGAAAGCTGTTGCTGGTCTGCACCTTCCCTTGGCAGCCTATTCACAGCACAACAGCCCTGCGGATCTGTGCTTTCCCACAGGCGATACAGCTCCTCGTGCTTTTCCTCTGCAGAGCCCCTTTCGGAATAGGCAAACGTTCCGCTCCTTCTCCTACAAGGAAGGTGCTAAGCCTGAAAACTCTTGCTGGTCTGCACCTTCCCTTGCAGCCTATTCACAGCACAACAGCCCTGTGCATCTGTGCTTTCTCAGAGATGCTACATATCATGACTCTTTTCCTCTGCAGAGCCCCTTTCGGAAAAGGCAAGCGTCTGGCTCCTTCTCCCACAAGGAAGGTGCTAAGCCTGAAAGCTCTTGCTGGTCTGCACCTTCCCTTGGCAGCCTATTCACAGCACAACAGCCCTGCGGATCTGTGCTTTCCCACAGGCGATACAGCTCCTGCTGCTTTTCCTCTGCAGAGCCCCTTTCGGAAAAGGCAAACGTCCGGCTCTTTCTCCCACAAGGACGGTGCTAAGCCTGAAAGCTCTAGCTGGTCTGCACCTTCCCTTGGCAGCCTATTCACAGCACAACAGCCCTGCGGATCTGTGCTTTCTCAGAGATGCTTTATATCATGACTCTTTTCCTCTGCAGAGCCCCCTTCGGAAAAGGCAAACGTCCAGCTCCTTCTCCCACAAGGAAGGTGCTAAGCCTGAAAGCTCTTGCTGGTCTGCACCTTCCCTTGGCAGCCTATTCACAGCACAACAGCCCTGCGCATCTGTGCTTTCCCACAGGCGATACAGCTCCTCGTGCTTTTCCTCTGCAGAGCCCCTCTCTGAAAAGGCAAGCATCTGGCTCCTTCTCCCACAAGGAAGGTGCTAGTCCTGAAAGCTGTTGCTGGTCTGCACCTTCCCTTGGCAGCCTATTCACAGCACAACAGCCCTGCGGATCTGTGCTTTCCCACAGGCGATACTGCTCCTCGTGCTTTTCCTCTGCAGAGCCCCTTTCTGAAAAGGCAAACGTCCGGCTTCTTCTCCCACAAGGAAGGTGCTAGCCCTGAAAGCTGTTGCTGGTCTGCACCTTCCCTTGGCAGCCTATTCAAGCACAACAGCCCTGCGGATCTGTGCTTTCCCACAGGCGATACAGCTCCTGCTGCTTTTCCTCTGCAGAGCCCCTCTCTGAAAAGGCAAACGTCCGGCTCCATCTCCCACAAGGAAGGTGCTAAGCCTGAAAGCTGTTGCTGGTCTGCACCTTCCCTTCGCAGCCTATTCACAGCACAACAGCCCTGCGGATCTGTGCTTTCCCACAGGCGATACTGCTCCTGCTGCTTTTCCTCTGCAGAGCCCCTTTCGGAAAAGGCAAACGTCCGGCTCCTTCTCCCACAAGGAAGGTGCTAAGCCTGAAATCTCTTGCTGGTCTGCACCTTCCCTTGCAGCCTATTCACAGCACAACAGCGCTGTGCATCTGTGCTTTCTCAGAGATGCTACATATCATGACTCTTTTCCTCTGCAGAGCCCCTTTCAGAAAAGGCAAGCGTCTGGCTCCTTCTCCCACAAGGAAGGTGCTAAGCCTGAAAGCTCTTGCTGGTCTGCACCTTCCCTTGGCAGCCTATTCACAGCACAACAGCCCTGCGGATCTGTGCTTTCCCACAGACGATACAGCTCATGATGCTTTTCCTCTGCAGAGCCCCTCTCTGAAAAGGCAAGCGTCTGGCTCCTTCTCCCACAAGGAAGGTGCTAAGCCTGCAAGCTGTTGCTGGTCTGCACCTTCCCTTGGCAGCCTATTCACAGCACAACAGCCCTGCGCATCTGTGCTTTCCCACAGGCGATACTGCTCCTGCTGCTTTTCCTCTGCAGAGCCCCTTTCGGAATAGGCAAACGTTCCGCTCTTTCTCCCACAAGGAAGGCGCTAGCCCTGAAAGCTGTTGCTGGTCTGCACCTTCCCTTGGCAGCCTATTCACAGCACAACAGCCCTGCGGATCTGTGCTTTCTCAGAGATGCTTTATATCATGACTCTTTTCCTCTGCAGAGCCCCCTTCGGAAAAGGCAAACGTCCAGCTCCTTCTCCCACAAGGAAGGCGCTAGCCCTGAAAGCTGTTGCTGGTCTGCACCTTCCCTTGGCAGCCTATTCAAGCACAACAGCCCTGCGGATCTGTGCTTTCCCTCAGACGATACAGCTCCTGCTGCTTCTCCTCTGCAGAGCCCCTCTCTGAAAAGGCAAGCATCTGGCTCCTTCTCCCACAAGGAAGGTGCTAGCCCTGAAAGCTGTTGCTGGTCTGCACCTTCCCTTGGCAGCCTATTCACAGCACAACAGCCCTGCGGATATGTGCTTTCCCACAGGCGATACTGCTCCTCGTGCTTTTCCTCTGCAGAGCCCCTCTCTGAAAAGGCAAACGTCCGGCTCCTACTCCCACAAGGAAGGTGCTAAGCCTGAAAGCTCTTGCTGGTCTGCACCTTCCCTTGCAGCCTATTCACAGCAAAACAGCCCTGTGCATCTGTGCTTTCTCAGAGATGCTATATATCATGACTCTTTTCCTCTGCAGAGCCCCTTTCGAAAAGGCAAACGTCTGGCTCCTTCTCCCACAAGGAAGGTGCTAAGCCTGAAAGCTCTTGCTGGTCTGCACCTTCCCTTGGCAGCCTATTCACAGCACAACAGCCCTGCGCATCTGTGCTTTCCCACAGGCGATACAGCTCCTGCTGCTTTTCCTCTGCAGAGCCCCTCTCTGAAAAGGCAAGCATCTGGCTCCTTCTCCCACAAGGAAGGTGCTAAGCCTGAAAGCTGTTGCTGGTCTGCACCTTCCCTTGGCAGCCTATTCACAGCACAACAGCCCTGCGGATATGTGCTTTCCCACAGGCGATACTGCTCCTCGTGCTTTTCCTCTGCAGAGCCCCTCTCTGAAAAGGCAAACGTCCGGCTCCTTCTCCCACAAGGAAGGTGCTAGCCCTGATAGCTGTTGCTGGTCTGCACGTTCCCTTGGCAGCCTATTCACAGCACAACAGCCCTGCGGATCTGTGCTTTCCCACAGGCGATACTGATCCTGCTGCTTTTCCTCTGCAGAGCCCTCTCCGATAAGGCAAAAATTCAGCTCCTTCTCCCACAAGGAAGGTTCTAGCCCTGAAAGCTGTTGCTCGTCTTCACCTTCCCTTGGCAGCCTATTCACAGCACAACAGCCCTGCGGATCTGTGCTTTCCCACAGGCGATACTGCTCCTCGTGCTTTTCCTCTGCAGAGCCCCTTTCAGAATAGGCAAACGTCCGGCTCCTTATCCCACAAGGAAGGTGCTAGCCCTGAAAGCTGTTGCTGGTCTGCACGTTCCCTTGGCAGCCTATTCACAGCACAACAGCCCTGCGGATCTGTGCTTTCCCACAGGCGATACTGCTCCTGGTGCTTTTCCTCTGCAGAGCCCCTTTCGAAAAGGCAAACGTCTAGCTCCTTCTCCCACAAGGAAGGTGCTAGCCCTGAAAGCTGTTGCTGGTCTGCACCTTCCCTTGGCAGCCTATTCACAGCACAACAGCCCTGCGCATCTGTGCTTTCCCACAGACGATACAGCTCATGATGCTTTTCCTCTGCAGAGCCCCTCTCTGAAAAGGCAAACGTCCGGCTCCTTCTCCCACAAGGAAGGTGCTAGCCCTGAAAGCTGTTGCTGGTCTGCACCTTCCCTTGGCAGCCTATTCAAGCACAACAGCCCTGCGGATCTGTGCTTTCCCTCAGACGATACAGCTCCTGCTGCTTTTCCTCTGCAGAGCCCCTTTCGGAAAAGGCAAACGTCCAGCTCTTTCTCCCACAAGGACGGTGCTAAGCCTGAAAGCTGTTGCTGGTCTGCACCTTCCCTTGGCAGCCTATTCACAGCACAACAGCCCTGCGCATCTGTGCTTTCCCACAGGCGATACAGCTCCTGCTGCTTTTCCTCTGCAGAGCCCCTCTCTGAAAAGGCAAGCATCTGGCTCCTTCTCCCACAAGGAAGGTGCTAGCCCTGAAAGCTGTTGCTGGTCTGCACCTTCCCTTGGCAGCCTATTCACAGCAAAACAGCCCTGCGGATCTGTGCTTTCTCAGAGATGCTTTATATCATGACTCTTTTCCTCTGCAGAGCCCCCTTCGGTAAAGGCAAACGTTCCGCTCCTTCTCCCAAGTAGGGGGCTAAGCCTGAAAGCTCTTGCTGGTCTGCACCTTCCCTTGCAGCCTATTCACAGCACAACATCCCTGCGGATCTGTGCTTTCCCACAGATGATACAGCTCATGATGCTTTTCCTCTGCAGAGCCCCTCTCCGATAAGGCAAAAATCCGGCTCCTTCTCCCACAAGGAAGGCGGTAGCCCTGAAAGCTGTTGCTGGTCTGCAGCTTCCCTTGGCAGCCTATTCACAGCACAACAGCCCTGCGCATCTGTGCTTTCTCAGAGATGCTACATATCGTGACTCTTTTGCTCTGCAGAGCCCCTTTCAGAATAGGCAAACTTCCGGCTCCTTCTCCCACAACGTGCTAGCCCTGAAAGCTGTTGCTGGTCTGCACCTTCCCTTGGCAGCCTATTCACAGCACAACAGCCCTGCGGATCTGTGCTTTCCCACAGATGATACAGCTCATGATGCTTTTCCTCTGCAGAGCCCCTCTCCGATAAGGCAAAAATCCGGCTCCTTCTCCCACAAGGAAGGCGGTAGCCCTGAAAGCTGTTGCTGGTCTGCACCTTCCCTTGGCAGCCTATTCACAGCACAACAGCCCTGCTGAGCTGTGCTTTCCCACAGACGATACATCTCATGATGCTTTTCCTAGGCAGAGCTCCTCTCCGAAAAGGCAAACGTCCGGCTCCTTCTCCCACAAGGAAGGTGCATAGCCTGAAAGCTGTTGCTGGTCTGCACCTTCCCTTGGCAGCCTATTCACAGCACAACAGCCCTGCGGATCTGTGCTTTCCCACAGACGATACAGCTCCTGCTGCTTTTCCTCTGCAGAGCCCCTTTCGGAAAAGGCAAACGTCCGGCTCCTTCTCCCACAAGGAAGGTGCTAAGCCTGAAAGCTGTTGCTGGTCTGCACCTTCCCTTGGCAGCCTATTCACAGCACAACAGCCCTGCGGATCTGTGCTTTCCCAGACACGCTACAGCTCATGATGCTTTTCCTCTGCAGAGCCCCTTTCAGAATAGGCAAACGTCCGGCTCCTTCTCCCACAAGGAAGGTGCTAAGCCTGAAAGCTCTTGCTGGTCTGCACCTTCCCTTGCAGCCTATTCACAGCACAACAGCCCTGCGCATCTGTGCTTTCTCAGAGATGCTGCATATCATGACTCTTTTCCTCTGCAGAGCCCCTTTCGGAAAAGGCAAACGTCCAGCTCCTTCTCCCACAAGGAAGGCGCTAGCCCTGAAAGCTGTTGCTGGTCTGCACCTTCCCTTGGCAGCCTATTCACAGCACAACAGCCCTGCGGATCTGTGCTTTCCCACAGGCGATACTGCTCCTGCTGCTTTTCCTCTGCAGAGCCCTCTCCGATAAGGCAAAAATTCAGCTCCTTCTCCCACAAGGAAGGTGCTAGCCCTGAAAGCTGTTGCTGGTCTGCACCTTCCCTTGGCAGCCTATTCACAGCACAACAGCCCTGCGGATCTGTGCTTTCCCACAGACGATACAGCTCATGATGCTTTTCCTCTGCAGAGCCCCTCTCTGAAAAGGCAAACGTCCGGCTCCTTCTCCCACAAGGAAGGTGCTAGCCCTGAAAGCTGTTGCTGGTCTGCACCTTCCCTTGGCAGCCTATTCACAGCACAACAGCCCTGCGGATCTGTGCTTTCCCACAGGCGATACTGCTCCTGCTGCTTTTCCTCTGCAGAGCCCCTTTCGGAAAAGGCAAACGTCCGGCTCCTTCTCCCACAAGGAAGCTGCTAAGCCTGAAAGCTGTTGCTGGTCTGCACCTTCCCTTGGCAGCCTATTCACAGCACAACAGCCCTGCGGATCTGTGCTTTCCCACTGACGATACAGCTCATGATGCTTTTCCTCTGCAGAGCCCCTCTCCGATAAGGCAAAAATTCGGCTCCTTCTCCCACAAGGAAGGTGATAAGCCTGAAAGCTGTTGCTGGTCTGCACCTTCCCTTGGCAGCCTATTCACAGCACAACAGCCCTGCGGATCTGTGCTTTCTCAGAGATGCTATATATCATGACTCTTTTCCTCTGCAGAGCCCCTTTCGGAATAGGCAAACGTTCCGCTCCTTCTCCCACAAGGAAGGTGCTAAGCCTGAAAGCTCTTGCTGGTCTGCACCTTCCCTTGCAGCCTATTCACAGCAAAACAGCCCTGTGCATCTGTGCTTTCTCAGAGATGCTATATATCATGACTCTTTTCCTCTGCAGAGCCCCTTTCGAAAAGGCAAACGTCTGGCTCCTTCTCCCACAAGGAAGGTGCTAAGCATGAAAGCTGTTGCTGGTCTGCACCTTCCCTTGGCAGCCTATTCACAGCACAACAGCCCTGCGGATCTGTGCTTTCCCACAGGCGATACTGCTCCTCGTGCTTTTCCTCTGCAGAGCCCCTTTCAGAATAGGCAAACGTCCGGCTCCTTCTCCCACAAGGAAGGTGCTGAGCCTGAAAGCTGTTGCTGGTCTGCACCTTCCCTTGGCAGCCTATTCACAGCACAACAGCCCTGCGGATCTGTGCTTTCCCACAGGCGATACTGCTCCTGGTGCTTTTCCTCTGCAGAGCCCCTTTCGAAAAGGCAAACGTCTAGCTCCTTCTCCCACAAGGAAGGTGCTAGCCCTGAAAGCTGTTGCTGGTCTGCACCTTCCCTTGGCAGCCTATTCACAGCACAACAGCCCTGCGGATCTGTGCTTTCCCACAGACGATACAGCTCATGATGCTTTTCCTCTGCAGAGCCCCTCTCTGAAAAGGCAAACGTCCGGCTCCTTCTCCCACAAGGAAGGTGCTAGCCCTGAAAGCTGTTGCTGGTCTGCACCTTCCCTTGGCAGCCTATTCACAGCACAACAGCCCTGCGGATCTGTGCTTTCCCACAGGCGATACAGCTCCTCGTGCTTTTCCTCTGCAGAGCCCCTTTCGGAAAAGGCAAACGTTCCGCTCCTTCTCCCACAAGGAAGGTGCTAGTCCTGAAAGCTGTTGCTGGTCTGCACCTTCCCTTGGCAGCCTATTCACAGCACAACAGCCCTGCGGATCTGTGCTTTCTCAGAGATGCTTTATATCATGACTCTTTTCCTCTGCAGAGCCCCCTTCGGAAAAGGCAAACGTCCAGCTCCTTCTCCCACAAGGAAGGCGCTAGCCCTGAAAGCTGTTGCTGGTCTGCACCTTCCCTTGGCAGCCTATTCACAGCACAACAGCCCTGCGCATATGTGCTTTCCCACAGGCGATACAGCTCATGATGCTTTTCCTCTGCAGAGCCCCTCTCCGATAAGGCAAAAATTCGGCTCCTTCTCCCACAAGGTGCTAGCCCTGAAAGCTGTTGCTGGTCTGCACCTTCCCTTGGCAGCCTATTCACAGCACAACAGCCCTGCGGATCTGTGCTTTCCCACAGGCGATACTGCTCCTCGTGCTTTTCCTCTGCAGAGCCCCTTTCTGAAAAGGCAAACGTCCGGCTCCTTCTCCCACAAGGAAGGTGCTAGCCCTGAAAGCTGTTGCTGGTCTGCACCTTCCCTTGGCAGCCTATTCAAGCACAACAGCCCTGCGGATCTGTGCTTTCCCACAGGCGATACAGCTCCTGCTGCTTTTCCTCTGCAGAGCCCCTCTCTGAAAAGGCAAACGTCCGGCTCCTTCTCCCACAAGGAAGGTGCTAAGCCTGAAAGCTGTTGCTGGTCTGCACCTTCCCTTCGCAGCCTATTCACAGCACAACAGCCCTGCGGATCTGTGCTTTCCCACAGGCGATACTGCTCCTGCTGCTTTTCCTCTGCAGAGCCACTTTCGGAATAGGCAAACTTTTCTCTCCTTCTCCCACAAGGAAGGTGCTAAGCCTGAAAGCTGTGGCTGGTCTGCACCTTCCCTTGGCAGCCTATTCACAGCACAACAGCCCTGCGCATCTGTGCTTTCCCACAGGCGATACTGCTCCTGCTGCTTTTCCTCTGCAGAGCCCCTTTCGGAATAGGCAAACGTTCCGCTCTTTCTCCCACAAGGAAGGCGCTAGCCCTGAAAGCTGTTGCTGGTCTGCACGTTCCCTTGGCAGCCTATTCACAGCACAACAGCCCTGCGGATCTGTGCTTTCTCAGAGATGCTTTATATCATGACTCTTTTCCTCTGCAGAGCCCCCTTCGGAAAAGGCAAACGTCCAGCTCCTTCTCCCACAAGGAAGGCGCTAGCCCTGAAAGCTGTTGCTGGTCTGCACCTTCCCTTGGCAGCCTATTCACAGCACAACAGCCCTGCGCATATGTGCTTTCCCACAGGCGATACAGCTCATGATGCTTTTCCTCTGCAGAGCCCCTCTCCGATAAGGCAAAAATTCGGCTCCTTCTCCCACAAGGTGCTAGCCCTGAAAGCTGTTGCTGGTCTGCACCTTCCCTTGGCAGCCTATTCACAGCACAACAGCCCTGCGGATATGTGCTTTCCCACAGGCGATACTGCTCCTCGTGCTTTTCCTCTGCAGAGCCCCTCTCTGAAAAGGCAAACGTCCGGCTGCTTCTCCCACAAGGAAGGTGCTAAGCCTGAAATCTCTTGCTGGTCTGCACCTTCCCTTGCAGCCTATTCACAGCACAACAGCGCTGTGCATCTGTGCTTTCTCAGAGATGCTACATATCATGACTCTTTTCCTCTGCAGAGCCCCTTTCAGAAAAGGCAAGCGTCTGGCTCCTTCTCCCACAAGGAAGGTGCTAAGCCTGCAAGCTGTTGCTGGTCTGCACCTTCCCTTGGCAGCCTATTCACAGCACAACAGCCCTGCGGATCTGTGCTTTCCCACAGACGAAACAGCTCATGATGCTTTTCCTCTGCAGAGCCCCTCTCCGATAAGGCAAAAATTCGGCTCCTTCTCCCACAAGGAAGGTGCTAAGCCTGAAAGCTGTTGCTGGTCTGCACCTTCCCTTGGCAGCCTATTCACAGCACAACAGCCCTGCGGATCTGTGCTTTCCCAGAGACGATACTGCTCCTGCTGCTTTTCCTCTGCAGAGCCCCTTTCGGAATAGGCAAACTTTTCTCTCCTTCTCCCACAAGGAAGGTGCTAAGCCTGAAAGCTCTTGCTGGTCTGCACCTTCCCTTGGCAGCCTATTCACAGCACAACAGCCCTGCGCATCTGTGCTTTCCCACAGGCGATACTGCTCCTGCTGCTTTTCCTCTGCAGAGCCCCTTTCGGAATAGGCAAACGTTCCGCTCTTTCTCCCACAAGGAAGGTGCTAGCCCTGAAAGCTGTTGCTGGTCTGCACCTTCCCTTGGCAGCCTATTCACAGCACAACAGCCCTGCGGATCTGTGCTTTCTCAGAGATGCTTTATATCATGACTCTTTTCCTCTGCAGAGCCCCCTTCGGAAAAGGCAAACGTCCAGCTCCTTCTCCCACAAGGAAGGCGCTAGCCCTGAAAGCTGTTGCTGGTCTGCACCTTCCCTTGGCAGCCTATTCACAGCACAACAGCCCTGCGGATCTGTGCTTTCCCACAGGCGATACAGCTCCTGCTGCTTTTCCTCTGCAGAGCCCCTCTCTGAAAAGGCAAACGTCCGGCTCCTTCTCCCACAAGGAAGGTGCTAGCCCTGAAAGCTGTTGCTGGTCTGCACCTTCCCTTGGCAGCCTATTCAAGCACAACAGCCCTGCGGATCTGTGCTTTCCCTCAGACGATACAGCTCCTGCTGCTTTTCCTCTGCAGAGCCCCTCTCTGAAAAGGCAAGCATCTGGCTCCTTCTCCCACAAGGAAGGTGCTAGCCCTGAAAGCTGTTGCTGGTCTGCACCTTCCCTTGGCAGCCTATTCACAGCACAACAGCCCTGCGCATATGTGCTTTCCCACAGGCGATACAGCTCATGATGCTTTTCCTCTGCAGAGCCCCTCTCCGATAAGGCAAAAATTCGGCTCCTTCTCCCACAAGGTGCTAGCCCTGAAAGCTGTTGCTGGTCTGCACCTTCCCTTGGCAGCCTATTCACAGCACAACAGCCCTGCGGATATGTGCTTTCCCACAGGCGATACTGCTCCTCGTGCTTTTCCTCTGCAGAGCCCCTCTCTGAAAAGGCAAACGTCCGGCTCCTACTCCCACAAGGAAGGTGCTAAGCCTGAAAGCTCTTGCTGGTCTGCACCTTCCCTTGCAGCCTATTCACAGCACAACAGCCCTGCGCATCTGTGCTTTCCCACAGGCGATACAGCTCCTGCTGCTTTTCCTCTGCAGAGCCCCTTTCGGAAAAGGCAAGCATCTGGCTCCTTCTCCCACAAGGAAGGTGCTAGCCCTGAAAGCTGTTGCTGGTCTGCACCTTCCCTTGGCAGCCTATTCACAGCACAACAGCCCTGCGGATCTGTGCTTTCTCAGAGACGCTTTATATCATGACTCTTTTCCTCTGCAGAGCCCCCTTCGGAAAAGGCAAACGTCCAGCTCCTTCTCCCACAAGGAAGGCGCTAGCCCTGAAAGCTGTTGCTGGTCTGCACCTTCCCTTGGCAGCCTATTCACAGCACAACAGCCCTGCGCATATGTGCTTTCCCACAGGCGATACAGCTCATGATGCTTTTCCTCTGCAGAGCCCCTCTCCGATAAGGCAAAAATTCGGCTCCTTCTCCCACAAGGTGCTAGCCCTGAAAGCTGTTGCTGGTCTGCACCTTCCCTTGGCAGCCTATTCACAGCACAACAGCCCTGCGGATCTGTGCTTTCCCACAGGCGATACTGCTCCTCGTGCTTTTCCTCTGCAGAGCCCCTCTCTGAAAAGGCAAACGTCCGGCTCCTTCTCCCACAAGGAAGGTGCTAGCCCTGAAAGCTGTTGCTGGTCTGCACCTTCCCTTGGCAGCCTATTCAAGCACAACAGCCCTGCGGATCTGTGCTTTCCCTCAGACGATACAGCTCCTGCTGCTTTTCCTCTGCAGAGCCCCTTTCGGAAAAGGCAAACGTCCAGCTCTTTCTCCCACAAGGACGGTGCTAAGCCTGAAAGCTCTTGCTGGTCTGCACCTTCCCTTGGCAGCCTATTCACAGCACAACAGCCCTGCGCATCTGTGCTTTCCCACAGGCGATACAGCTCCTCGTGCTTTTCCTCTGCAGAGCCCCTCTCTGAAAAGGCAAGCATCTGGCTCCTTCTCCCACAAGGAAGGTGCTAGCCCTGAAAGCTGTTGCTGGTCTGCACCTTCCCTTGGCAGCCTATTCACAGCACAACAGCCCTGCGCATCTGTGCTTTCTCAGAGATGCTTTATATCATGACTCTTTTCCTCTGCAGAGCCCCCTTCGGAAAAGGTAAACGTCCAGCTCCTTCTCCCACAAGGAAGGCGCTAGCCCTGAAAGCTCTTGCTGGTCTGCACCTTCCCTTGGCAGCCTATTCACAGCACAACAGCCCTGCGCATATGTGCTTTCCCACAGGCGATACAGCTCATGATGCTTTTCCTCTGCAGAGCCCCTCTCCGATAAGGCAAGCGTCTGGCTCCTTCTCCCACAAGGAAGGTGCTAGCCCTGAAAGCTGTTGCTGGTCTGCACCTTCCCTTGGCAGCCTATTCACAGCACAACAGCCCTGCGGATCTGTGCTTTCCCACAGACGATACAGCTCATGATGCTTTTCCTCTGCAGAGCCTCTTTCGGAAAAGGCAAACATCTGGCTCCTTCTCCCACAAGGAAGGTGCTAGCCCTGAAAGCTGTTGCTGGTCTGCACCTTCCCTTGGCAGCCTATTCACAGCACAACAGCCCTGCGGATCTGTGCTTTCCCACAGACGATACAGCTCATGATGCTTTTCCTCTGCAGAGCCCCTCTCCGATAAGGCAAAAATTCGGCTCCTTCTCCCAAAAGGAAGGTGCTAAGCCTGAAAGCTGTTGCTGGTCTGCACCTTCCCTTGGCAGCCTATTCACAGCACAACAGCCCTCCGGATCTGTGCTTTCTCAGAGATGCTTTATATCATGACTCTTTTCCTCTGCAGAGCCCCCTTCGGAAAAGGCAAACGTCCAGCTCCTTCTCCCACAAGGAAGGCGCTAGCCCTGAAAGCTCTTACTGGTCTGCACCTTCCCTTGGCAGCCTATTCACAGCACAACAGCCCTGCGGATCTGTGCTTTCCCACAGACGATACAGCTCATGATGCTTTTCCTCTGCAGAGCCTCTTTCGGAAAAGGCAAACATCTGGCTCCTTCTCCCACAAGGAAGGTGCTAAGCCTGAAAGCTGTTGCTGTTCTGCACCTTCCCTTGGCAGCCTATTCACAGCACAACAGCCCTGCGGATCTGTGCTTTCCCACAGGCGATACTGCTCCTCGTGCTTTTCCTCTGCAGAGCCCCTTTCAGAATAGGCAAACGTCCGGCTCCTTCTCCCACAAGGAAGGTGCTAGCCCTGAAAGCTGTTGCTGGTCTGCACGTTCCCTTGGCAGCCTATTCACAGCACAACAGCCCTGCGGATCTGTGCTTTCCCACAGGCGATACAGCTCCTCATGCTTTTCCTCTGCAGAGCCCCTTTCGGAAAAGGCAAACGTTCCGCTCCTTCTCCCACAAGGAAGGTGCTAAGCCTGAAAGCTGTTGCTGGTCTGCACCTTCCCTTGGCAGCCTATTCACAGCACAACAGCCCTGCGGATCTGTGCTTTCCCACAGGCGATACTGCTCCTGGTGCTTTTCCTCTGCAGAGCCCCTTTCGAAAAGGCAAACGTCCGGCTCCTTCTCCCACAAGGAAGGTGCTAGCCCTGAAAGCTGTTGCTGGTCTGCACCTTCCCTTGGCAGCCTATTCACAGCACAACAGCCCTGCGGATCTGTGCTTTCCCACAGACGATACAGCTCATGATGCTTTTCCTCTGCAGAGCCCCTCTCTGAAAAGGCAAACGTCCGGCTCCTTCTCCCACAAGGAAGGTGCTAAGCCTGAAAGCTCTTGCTGGTCTGCACCTTCCCTTGCAGCCTATTCACAGCACAACAGCCCTGCGCATCTGTGCTTTCTCAGAGATGCTGCATATCATGACTCTTTTCCTCTGCAGAGCCTCTTTCGAAAAGGCAAACGTCTAGCTCCTTCTCCCACAAGGAAGGTGCTAGCCCTGAAAGCTGTTGCTGGTCTGCACCTTCCCTTGGCAGCCTATTCACAGCACAACAGCCCTGCGGATCTGTGCTTTCCCACAGACGATACAGCTCATGAGTCTATTCCTCTGCAGAGTCGCTTTCCGAAAAGGCAAAAATCCGGCTCCTTCTCCCACAAGGAAGGCGGTAGCCCAGGAAGCTGTTGCTGGTCTGCACCTTCCCTTGGCAGCCTATTCACAGCACAACAGCCCTGCGGATCTGTGCTTTCCCAGAGACGGTACTGCTCCTGCTGCTTTTCCTCTGCAGAGCCCCTTTCGGAATAGGCAAACGTTTCTCTCCTTCTCCCACAAGGAAGGTGCTAAGCCTGAAAGCTCTTGCTGGTCTGCACCTTCCCTTGGCAGCCTATTCACAGCACAACAGCCCTGCGGATCTGTGCTTTCCCACAGGCGATACTGCTCCTCGTGCTTTTCCTCTGCAGAGCCCCTTTCGGAAAAGGCAAACGTTCCGCTCCTTCTCCCACAAGGAAGGTGCTAAGCCTGAAAGCTCTTGCTGGTCTGCACCTTCCCTTGGCAGCCTATTCACAGCACAACAGCCCTGCGGATCTGTGCTTTCCCACAGACGATACAGCTCATGATGCTTTTCCTCTGCAGAGCCCCTCTCTGAAAAGGCAAGCGTCTGGCTCCTTCTCCCACAAGGAAGGTGCTAGCCCTGAAAGCTCTTACTGGTCTGCACCTTCCCTTGGCAGCCTATTCACAGCACAACAGCCCTGCGGATCTGTGCTTTCCCACAGACGATACAGCTCATGATGCTTTTCCTCTGCAGAGCCTCTTTCGGAAAAGGCAAACGTCTGGCTCCTTCTCCCACAAGGAAGGTGCTAAGCCTGAAAGCTGTTGCTGGTCTGCACCTTCCCTTGGCAGCCTATTCACAGCACAACAGCTCTGCGGATCTGTGCTTTCCCACAGATGATACATCTTCTGCTGCTTTTCCTCTGCAGAGCCCCTTTCGGAAAAGGCAAACGTTCCGCTCCTTCTCCCACAAGGAAGGTGCTAGCCCTGAAAGCTGTTGCTGGTCTGCACCTTCCCTTGGCAGCCTATTCACAGCACAACAGCCCTGCGGATCTGTGCTTTCCCACAGACGATAGAGCTCATGATGCTTTTCCTCTGCAGAGCCCCTCTCTGAAAAGGCAAACGTCCGGCTCCTTCTCCCACAAGGAAGGTGCTAGCCCTGAAAGCTGTTGCTGGTCTGCACCTTCCCTTGGCAGCCTATTCACAGCAAAACAGCCCTGCGGATCTGTGCTTTCCCACAGGCGATACAGCTCCTGCTGCTTTTCCTCTGCAGAGCCCCTTTCGAAAAGGTAAATGTCCGGCTCCTTCTCCCACAAGGAAAGCGCTAGCCCTGAAAGCTGTTGCTGGTCTGCACCTTCCCTTGGCAGCCTATTCACAGCACAACAGCCCTGCGGATCTGTGCTTTCCCACAGGCGATACAGCTCCTGCTGCTTTTCCTCTGCTGAGCCCCTTTCGGAAAAGGCAAACGTTCCGCTCCTTCTCCCACAAGGAAGGTGCTAAGCCTGAAAGCTGTTGCTGGTCTGCACCTTCCCTTGGCAGCCTATTCACAGCACAACAGCCCTGCGGATCTGTGCTTTCCCACAGGCGATACAGCTCATGATGCTTTTCCTCTGCAGAGCCCCTCTCCGATAAGGCAAAAATTCGGCTCGTTCTCCCACAAGGTGCTAGCCCTGAAAGCTGTTGCTGGTCTGCAACTTCCCTTGGCAGCCTATTCACAGCACAACAGCCCTGCGGATCTGTGCTTTCCCACAGACGATACAGCTCCTGGTGCTTTTCCTCTGCAGAGCCCCTTTCGGAAAAGGCAAGCGTCTGGCTCCTTCTCCCACAAGGAAGGTGCTAAGCCTGAAAGCTGTTGCTGGTCTGCACCTTCCCTTGGCAGCCTATTCACAGCACAACAGCCCTCCGGATCTGTGCTTTCCCACAGGCGATACAGCTCCTGCTGCTTTTCCTCTGCAGAGCCCCTCTCCGATAAGGCAAAAATTCGGCTCGTTCTCCCACAAGGTGCTAGCCCTGAAAGCTGTTGCTGGTCTGCAACTTCCCTTGGCAGCCTATTCACAGCACAAGAGCCCTGCGGATCTGTGCTTTCCCACAGGCGATACTGCTCCTGGTGCTTTTCCTCTGCAGAGCCCCTTTCGGAATAGGCAAACGTCCGGCTCCTTCTCCCACAAGGAAGGTGCTAAGCCTGAAAGCTGTTGCTGGTCTGCACATTCCCTTGGCAGCCTATTCACAGCACAACAGCCCTGCGGATCTGTGCTATCCCACAGGCGATACAGCTCATGATGCTTTTCCTCTGCAGAGCCCCTCTCTGAAAAGGCAAGTGTCTGGCTCCTTCTCCCACAAGGAAGGTGCTAGCCCTGAAAGCTGTTGCTGGTCTGCACCTTCCCTTGGCAGCCTATTCACACCACAACAGCCCTGTGGATCTGTGCTTTCCCACAGACGATACAGCTCATGATGCTTTTCCTCTGCAGAGCCTCTTTCGGAAAAGGCAAACGTCTGGCTCCTTCTCCCACAAGGAAGGTGCTAGCCCTGAAAGCTGTTGCTGGTCTGCACCTTCCCTTGGCAGCCTATTCACAGCACAACAGCCCTGCGCATCTGTGCTTTCCCACAGGCGATACAGCTCCTGGTGCTTTTCCTCTGCAGAGCCCCTTTCGAAAAGGTAAATGTCCGGCTCCTTCTCCCACAAGGAAAGCGCTAGCCCTGAAAGCTGTTGCTGGTCTGCACCTTCCCTTGGCAGCCTATTCACAGCACAACAGCCCTGCGGATCTGTGCTTTCCCACAGGCGATACAGCTCCTCATGCTTTTCCTCTGCAGAGCCCCTTTCGGAAAAGGCAAACGTTCCGCTCCTTCTCCCACAAGGAAGGTGCTAAGCCTGAAAGCTGTTGCTGGTCTGCACCTTCCCTTGGCAGCCTATTCACAGCACAACAGCCCTGCGGATCTGTGCTTTCCCACAGACGATACAGCTCATGATGCTTTTCCTCTGCAGAGCCCCTCTCTGAAAAGGCAAGCGACAGGCTCCTTCTCCCACAAGGAAGGTGCTAGCCCTGAAAGCTCTTACTGGTCTGCACCTTCCCTTGGCAGCCTATTCACAGCACAACAGCCCTGCGGATCTGTGCTTTCCCACAGACGATACAGCTCATGATGCTTTTCCTCTGCAGAGCCTCTTTCGGAAAAGGCAAACGTCTCGCTCCTTCTCCCACAAGGAAGGTGCTAAGCCTGAAAGCTGTTGCTGGTCTGCACCTTCCCTTGGCAGCCTATTCACAGCACAACAGCCCTGCGGATCTGTGCTTTCCCACAGACGATACAGCTCATGATGCTTTTCCTCTGCAGAGCCTCTTTCAGAAAAGGCAAACGTTCCGCTCCTTCTCCCACAAGGAAGGTGCTAAGCCTGAAAGCTCTTGCTGGTCTGCACCTTCCCTTGGCAGCCTATTCACAGCACAACAGCCCTGCGCATCTGTGCTTTCTCAGAGATGCTGCATATCATGACTCTTTTCCTCTGCAGAGCCTCTTTCGAAAAGGCAAACGTCTAGCTCCTTCTCCCACAAGGAAGGTGCTAGCCCTGAAAGCTGTTGCTGGTCTGCACCTTCCCTTGGCAGCCTATTCACAGCACAACAGCCCTGCGGATCTGTGCTTTCCCACAGACGATACAGCTCATGAGTCTATTCCTCTGCAGAGTCGCTTTCCGAAAAGGCAAAAATCCGGCTCCTTCTCCCACAAGGAAGGCGGTAGCCCAGGAAGCTGTTGACGGTCTGCACCTTCCCTTGGCAGCCTATTCACAGCACAACAGCCCTGCGGATCTGTGCTTTCCCACAGGTGATACAGCTCCTCGTGCTTTTCCTCTGCAGAGCCCCTTTCGGAAAAGGCAAACGTTCCGCTCCTTCTCCCACAAGGAAGGTGCTAAGCCTGAAAGCTGTTGCTGGTCTGCACCTTCCCTTGGCAGCCTATTCACAGCACAACAGCCCTGCGGATCTGTGCTTTCCCACAGGCGATACTGCTCCTCGTGCTTTTCATCTGCAGAGCCCCTTTCGGAAATGGCAAACGTTCCGCTCCTTCTCCCACAAGGAAGGTGCTAAGCCTGAAAGCTCTTGCTGGTCTGCACCTTCCCTTGGCAGCCTATTCACAGCACAACAGCCCTGCGGATCTGTGCTTTCCCACAGACGATACAGCTCATGATGCTTTTCCTCTGCAGAGCCCCTCTCTGAAAAGGCAAGCGTCTGGCTCCTTCTCCCACAAGGAAGGTGCTAGCCCTGAAAGCTCTTACTGGTCTGCACCTTCCCTTGGCAGCCTATTCACAGCACAACAGCCCTGCGGATCAGTGCTTTCCCACAGGCGATACAGCTCATGATGCTTTTCCTCTGCTGAGCCCCTTTCGGAAAAGGCAAACGTTCCGCTCCTTCTCCCACAAGGAAGGTGCTAAGCCTGAAAGCTCTTGCTGGTCTGCACCTTCCCTTGGCAGCCTATTCACAGCACAACAGCCCTGCGGATCTGTGCTTTCCCACAGGCGATACAGCTCCTCGTGCTTTTCCTCTGCAGAGCCCCTTTCGGAAAAGGCAAACGTTCCGCTCCTTCTCCCACAAGGAAGGTGCTAAGCCTGAAAGCTCTTGCTGGTCTGCACCTTCCCTTGGCAGCCTATTCACAGCACAACAGCCCTGCGGATCTGTGCTTTCCCACAGGCGATACAGCTCATGATGCTTTTCCTCTGCAGAGCCCCTCTCTGAAAAGGCAAGCGTCTGGCTCCTTCTCCCACAAGGAAGGTGCTAAGCCTGAAAGCTGTTGCTGGTCTGCACCTTCCCTTGGCAGCCTATTCACAGCACAACAGCCCTCCGGATCTGTGCTTTCCCACAGGCGATACAGCTCCTGCTGCTTTTCCTCTGCAGAGCCCCTCTCCGATAAGGCAAAAATTCGGCTCGTTCTCCCACAAGGTGCTAGCCCTGAAAGCTGTTGCTGGTCTGCAACTTCCCTTGGCAGCCTATTCACAGCACAACAGCCCTGCGGATCTGTGCTTTCCCACAGGCGATACAGCTCATGATGCTTTTCCTCTGCAGAGCCCCTCTCTGAAAAGGCAAGAGTCTGGCTCCTTCTCCCACAAGGAAGGTGCTAGCCCTGAAAGCTGTTGCTGGTCTGCACCTTCCCTTGGCAGCCTATTCACACCACAACAGCCCTGCGGATCTGTGCTTTCCCACAGACGATACAGCTCATGATGCTTTTCCTCTGCAGAGCCTCTTTCGGAAAAGGCAAACGTCTGGCTCCTTCTCCCACAAGGAAGGTGCTAGCCCTGCAAGCTGTTGCTGGTCTGCACCTTCCCTTGGCAGCCTATTCACAGCACAACAGCCCTGCGGATCTGTGCTTTCCCACAGGCGATACTGCTCCTGGTGCTTTTCCTCTGCAGAGCCCCTTTCGGAAAAGGCAAACGTTCCGCTCCTTCTCCCACAAGGAAGGTGCTAAGCCTGAAAGCTCTTGCTGGTCTGCACCTTCCCTTGCAGCCTATTCACAGCACAACAGCCCTGCGCATCTGTGCTTTCTCAGAGATGCTGCATATCATGACTCTTTTCCTCTGCAGAGCCCCTTTCGAAAAGGCAAACGTCTAGCTCCTTCTCCCACAAGGAAGGTGCTAGCCCTGAAAGCTGTTGCTGGTCTGCACCTTCCCTTGGCAGCCTATTCACAGCACAACAGCCCTGCGGATCTGTGCTTTCCCACAGACGATACAGCTCATGATGCTTTTCCTCTGCAGAGCCCCTCTCTGAAAAGGCAAGCGTCTGGCTCCTTCTCCCACAAGGAAGGTGCTAAGCCTGCAAGCTGTTGCTGGTCTGCACCTTCCCTTGGCAGCCTATTCACAGCACAACAGCCCTGCGCATCTGTGCTTTCCCACAGGCGATACTGCTCCTGCTGCTTTTCCTCTGCAGAGCCCCTTTCGGAATAGGCAAACGTTCCGCTCTTTCTCCCACAAGGAAGGCGCTAGCCCTGAAAGCTGTTGCTGGTCTGCACCTTCCCTTGGCAGCCTATTCACAGCACAACAGCCCTGCGGATCTGTGCTTTCTCAGAGATGCTTTATATCATGACTCTTTTCCTCTGCAGAGCCCCCTTCGGAAAAGGCAAACGTCCAGCTCCTTCTCCCACAAGGAAGGCGCTAGCCCTGAAAGCTGTTGCTGGTCTGCACCTTCCCTTGGCAGCCTATTCAAGCACAACAGCCCTGCGGATCTGTGCTTTCCCTCAGACGATACAGCTCCTGCTGCTTCTCCTCTGCAGAGCCCCTCTCTGAAAAGGCAAGCATCTGGCTCCTTCTCCCACAAGGAAGGTGCTAGCCCTGAAAGCTGTTGCTGGTCTGCACCTTCCCTTGGCAGCCTATTCACAGCACAACAGCCCTGCGGATATGTGCTTTCCCACAGGCGATACTGCTCCTCGTGCTTTTCCTCTGCAGAGCCCCTCTCTGAAAAGGCAAACGTCCGGCTCCTACTCCCACAAGGAAGGTGCTAAGCCTGAAAGCTCTTGCTGGTCTGCACCTTCCCTTGCAGCCTATTCACAGCAAAACAGCCCTGTGCATCTGTGCTTTCTCAGAGATGCTATATATCATGACTCTTTTCCTCTGCAGAGCCCCTTTCGAAAAGGCAAACGTCTGGCTCCTTCTCCCACAAGGAAGGTGCTAAGCCTGAAAGCTCTTGCTGGTCTGCACCTTCCCTTGGCAGCCTATTCACAGCACAACAGCCCTGCGCATCTGTGCTTTCCCACAGGCGATACAGCTCCTGCTGCTTTTCCTCTGCAGAGCCCCTCTCTGAAAAGGCAAGCATCTGGCTCCTTCTCCCACAAGGAAGGTGCTAAGCCTGAAAGCTGTTGCTGGTCTGCACCTTCCCTTGGCAGCCTATTCACAGCACAACAGCCCTGCGGATATGTGCTTTCCCACAGGCGATACTGCTCCTCGTGCTTTTCCTCTGCAGAGCCCCTCTCTGAAAAGGCAAACGTCCGGCTCCTTCTCCCACAAGGAAGGTGCTAGCCCTGATAGCTGTTGCTGGTCTGCACGTTCCCTTGGCAGCCTATTCACAGCACAACAGCCCTGCGGATCTGTGCTTTCCCACAGGCGATACTGATCCTGCTGCTTTTCCTCTGCAGAGCCCTCTCCGATAAGGCAAAAATTCAGCTCCTTCTCCCACAAGGAAGGTTCTAGCCCTGAAAGCTGTTGCTCGTCTTCACCTTCCCTTGGCAGCCTATTCACAGCACAACAGCCCTGCGGATCTGTGCTTTCCCACAGGCGATACTGCTCCTCGTGCTTTTCCTCTGCAGAGCCCCTTTCAGAATAGGCAAACGTCCGGCTCCTTATCCCACAAGGAAGGTGCTAGCCCTGAAAGCTGTTGCTGGTCTGCACGTTCCCTTGGCAGCCTATTCACAGCACAACAGCCCTGCGGATCTGTGCTTTCCCACAGGCGATACTGCTCCTGGTGCTTTTCCTCTGCAGAGCCCCTTTCGAAAAGGCAAACGTCTAGCTCCTTCTCCCACAAGGAAGGTGCTAGCCCTGAAAGCTGTTGCTGGTCTGCACCTTCCCTTGGCAGCCTATTCACAGCACAACAGCCCTGCGCATCTGTGCTTTCCCACAGACGATACAGCTCATGATGCTTTTCCTCTGCAGAGCCCCTCTCTGAAAAGGCAAACGTCCGGCTCCTTCTCCCACAAGGAAGGTGCTAGCCCTGAAAGCTGTTGCTGGTCTGCACCTTCCCTTGGCAGCCTATTCAAGCACAACAGCCCTGCGGATCTGTGCTTTCCCTCAGACGATACAGCTCCTGCTGCTTTTCCTCTGCAGAGCCCCTTTCGGAAAAGGCAAACGTCCAGCTCTTTCTCCCACAAGGACGGTGCTAAGCCTGAAAGCTGTTGCTGGTCTGCACCTTCCCTTGGCAGCCTATTCACAGCACAACAGCCCTGCGCATCTGTGCTTTCCCACAGGCGATACAGCTCCTGCTGCTTTTCCTCTGCAGAGCCCCTCTCTGAAAAGGCAAGCATCTGGCTCCTTCTCCCACAAGGAAGGTGCTAGCCCTGAAAGCTGTTGCTGGTCTGCACCTTCCCTTGGCAGCCTATTCACAGCAAAACAGCCCTGCGGATCTGTGCTTTCTCAGAGATGCTTTATATCATGACTCTTTTCCTCTGCAGAGCCCCCTTCGGTAAAGGCAAACGTTCCGCTCCTTCTCCCAAGTAGGGGGCTAAGCCTGAAAGCTCTTGCTGGTCTGCACCTTCCCTTGCAGCCTATTCACAGCACAACATCCCTGCGGATCTGTGCTTTCCCACAGATGATACAGCTCATGATGCTTTTCCTCTGCAGAGCCCCTCTCCGATAAGGCAAAAATCCGGCTCCTTCTCCCACAAGGAAGGCGGTAGCCCTGAAAGCTGTTGCTGGTCTGCAGCTTCCCTTGGCAGCCTATTCACAGCACAACAGCCCTGCGCATCTGTGCTTTCTCAGAGATGCTACATATCGTGACTCTTTTGCTCTGCAGAGCCCCTTTCAGAATAGGCAAACTTCCGGCTCCTTCTCCCACAACGTGCTAGCCCTGAAAGCTGTTGCTGGTCTGCACCTTCCCTTGGCAGCCTATTCACAGCACAACAGCCCTGCGGATCTGTGCTTTCCCACAGATGATACAGCTCATGATGCTTTTCCTCTGCAGAGCCCCTCTCCGATAAGGCAAAAATCCGGCTCCTTCTCCCACAAGGAAGGCGGTAGCCGTGAAAGCTGTTGCTGGTCTGCACCTTCCCTTGGCAGCCTATTCACAGCACAACAGCCCTGCTGAGCTGTGCTTTCCCACAGACGATACATCTCATGATGCTTTTCCTAGGCAGAGCTCCTCTCCGAAAAGGCAAACGTCCGGCTCCTTCTCCCACAAGGAAGGTGCATAGCCTGAAAGCTGTTGCTGGTCTGCACCTTCCCTTGGCAGCCTATTCACAGCACAACAGCCCTGCGGATCTGTGCTTTCCCACAGACGATACAGCTCCTGCTGCTTTTCCTCTGCAGAGCCCCTTTCGGAAAAGGCAAACGTCCGGCTCCTTCTCCCACAAGGAAGGTGCTAAGCCTGAAAGCTGTTGCTGGTCTGCACCTTCCCTTGGCAGCCTATTCACAGCACAACAGCCCTGCGGATCTGTGCTTTCCCAGACACGCTACAGCTCATGATGCTTTTCCTCTGCAGAGCCCCTTTCAGAATAGGCAAACGTCCGGCTCCTTCTCCCACAAGGAAGGTGCTAAGCCTGAAAGCTCTTGCTGGTCTGCACCTTCCCTTGCAGCCTATTCACAGCACAACAGCCCTGCGCATCTGTGCTTTCTCAGAGATGCTGCATATCATGACTCTTTTCCTCTGCAGAGCCCCTTTCGGAAAAGGCAAACGTCCAGCTCCTTCTCCCACAAGGAAGGCGCTAGCCCTGAAAGCTGTTGCTGGTCTGCACCTTCCCTTGGCAGCCTATTCACAGCACAACAGCCCTGCGGATCTGTGCTTTCCCACAGGCGATACTGCTCCTGCTGCTTTTCCTCTGCAGAGCCCTCTCCGATAAGGCAAAAATTCAGCTCCTTCTCCCACAAGGAAGGTGCTAGCCCTGAAAGCTGTTGCTGGTCTGCACCTTCCCTTGGCAGCCTATTCACAGCACAACAGCCCTGCGGATCTGTGCTTTCCCACAGACGATACAGCTCATGATGCTTTTCCTCTGCAGAGCCCCTCTCTGAAAAGGCAAACGTCCGGCTCCTTCTCCCACAAGGAAGGTGCTAGCCCTGAAAGCTGTTGCTGGTCTGCACCTTCCCTTGGCAGCCTATTCACAGCACAACAGCCCTGCGGATCTGTGCTTTCCCACAGGCGATACTGCTCCTGCTGCTTTTCCTCTGCAGAGCCCCTTTCGGAAAAGGCAAACGTCCGGCTCCTTCTCCCACAAGGAAGCTGCTAAGCCTGAAAGCTGTTGCTGGTCTGCACCTTCCCTTGGCAGCCTATTCACAGCACAACAGCCCTGCGGATCTGTGCTTTCCCACTGACGATACAGCTCATGATGCTTTTCCTCTGCAGAGCCCCTCTCCGATAAGGCAAAAATTCGGCTCCTTCTCCCACAAGGAAGGTGATAAGCCTGAAAGCTGTTGCTGGTCTGCACCTTCCCTTGGCAGCCTATTCACAGCACAACAGCCCTGCGGATCTGTGCTTTCTCAGAGATGCTATATATCATGACTCTTTTCCTCTGCAGAGCCCCTTTCGGAATAGGCAAACGTTCCGCTCCTTCTCCCACAAGGAAGGTGCTAAGCCTGAAAGCTCTTGCTGGTCTGCACCTTCCCTTGCAGCCTATTCACAGCAAAACAGCCCTGTGCATCTGTGCTTTCTCAGAGATGCTATATATCATGACTCTTTTCCTCTGCAGAGCCCCTTTCGAAAAGGCAAACGTCTGGCTCCTTCTCCCACAAGGAAGGTGCTAAGCATGAAAGCTGTTGCTGGTCTGCACCTTCCCTTGGCAGCCTATTCACAGCACAACAGCCCTGCGGATCTGTGCTTTCCCACAGGCGATACTGCTCCTCGTGCTTTTCCTCTGCAGAGCCCCTTTCAGAATAGGCAAACGTCCGGCTCCTTCTCCCACAAGGAAGGTGCTAAGCCTGAAAGCTGTTGCTGGTCTGCACCTTCCCTTGGCAGCCTATTCACAGCACAACAGCCCTGCGGATCTGTGCTTTCCCACAGGCGATACTGCTCCTGGTGCTTTTCCTCTGCAGAGCCCCTTTCGAAAAGGCAAACGTCTAGCTCCTTCTCCCACAAGGAAGGTGCTAGCCCTGAAAGCTGTTGCTGGTCTGCACCTTCCCTTGGCAGCCTATTCACAGCACAACAGCCCTGCGGATCTGTGCTTTCCCACAGACGATACAGCTCATGATGCTTTTCCTCTGCAGAGCCCCTCTCTGAAAAGGCAAACGTCCGGCTCCTTCTCCCACAAGGAAGGTGCTAGCCCTGAAAGCTGTTGCTGGTCTGCACCTTCCCTTGGCAGCCTATTCACAGCACAACAGCCCTGCGGATCTGTGCTTTCCCACAGGCGATACAGCTCCTCGTGCTTTTCCTCTGCAGAGCCCCTTTCGGAAAAGGCAAACGTTCCGCTCCTTCTCCCACAAGGAAGGTGCTAGTCCTGAAAGCTGTTGCTGGTCTGCACCTTCCCTTGGCAGCCTATTCACAGCACAACAGCCCTGCGGATCTGTGCTTTCTCAGAGATGCTTTATATCATGACTCTTTTCCTCTGCAGAGCCCCCTTCGGAAAAGGCAAACGTCCAGCTCCTTCTCCCACAAGGAAGGCGCTAGCCCTGAAAGCTGTTGCTGGTCTGCACCTTCCCTTGGCAGCCTATTCACAGCACAACAGCCCTGCGCATATGTGCTTTCCCACAGGCGATACAGCTCATGATGCTTTTCCTCTGCAGAGCCCCTCTCCGATAAGGCAAAAATTCGGCTCCTTCTCCCACAAGGTGCTAGCCCTGAAAGCTGTTGCTGGTCTGCACCTTCCCTTGGCAGCCTATTCACAGCACAACAGCCCTGCGGATCTGTGCTTTCCCACAGGCGATACTGCTCCTCGTGCTTTTCCTCTGCAGAGCCCCTTTCTGAAAAGGCAAACGTCCGGCTCCTTCTCCCACAAGGAAGGTGCTAGCCCTGAAAGCTGTTGCTGGTCTGCACCTTCCCTTGGCAGCCTATTCAAGCACAACAGCCCTGCGGATCTGTGCTTTCCCACAGGCGATACAGCTCCTGCTGCTTTTCCTCTGCAGAGCCCCTCTCTGAAAAGGCAAACGTCCGGCTCCTTCTCCCACAAGGAAGGTGCTAAGCCTGAAAGCTGTTGCTGGTCTGCACCTTCCCTTCGCAGCCTATTCACAGCACAACAGCCCTGCGGATCTGTGCTTTCCCACAGGCGATACTGCTCCTGCTGCTTTTCCTCTGCAGAGCCACTTTCGGAATAGGCAAACTTTTCTCTCCTTCTCCCACAAGGAAGGTGCTAAGCCTGAAAGCTGTGGCTGGTCTGCACCTTCCCTTGGCAGCCTATTCACAGCACAACAGCCCTGCGCATCTGTGCTTTCCCACAGGCGATACTGCTCCTGCTGCTTTTCCTCTGCAGAGCCCCTTTCGGAATAGGCAAACGTTCCGCTCTTTCTCCCACAAGGAAGGCGCTAGCCCTGAAAGCTGTTGCTGGTCTGCACGTTCCCTTGGCAGCCTATTCACAGCACAACAGCCCTGCGGATCTGTGCTTTCTCAGAGATGCTTTATATCATGACTCTTTTCCTCTGCAGAGCCCCCTTCGGAAAAGGCAAACGTCCAGCTCCTTCTCCCACAAGGAAGGCGCTAGCCCTGAAAGCTGTTGCTGGTCTGCACCTTCCCTTGGCAGCCTATTCACAGCACAACAGCCCTGCGCATATGTGCTTTCCCACAGGCGATACAGCTCATGATGCTTTTCCTCTGCAGAGCCCCTCTCCGATAAGGCAAAAATTCGGCTCCTTCTCCCACAAGGTGCTAGCCCTGAAAGCTGTTGCTGGTCTGCACCTTCCCTTGGCAGCCTATTCACAGCACAACAGCCCTGCGGATATGTGCTTTCCCACAGGCGATACTGCTCCTCGTGCTTTTCCTCTGCAGAGCCCCTCTCTGAAAAGGCAAACGTCCGGCTCCTTCTCCCACAAGGA
Source organism: Necrosyrtes monachus (assembly GCA_037953605.1). Classification (NCBI taxonomy): domain Eukaryota; kingdom Metazoa; phylum Chordata; class Aves; order Accipitriformes; family Accipitridae; genus Necrosyrtes; species Necrosyrtes monachus. The sequence continues at coordinate 18,091 of JAZGTQ010000159.1, read as the reverse complement.
AGGTGCTAAGCCTGAAATCTCTTGCTGGTCTGCACCTTCCCTTGCAGCCTATTCACAGCACAACAGCGCTGTGCATCTGTGCTTTCTCAGAGATGCTACATATCATGACTCTTTTCCTCTGCAGAGCCCCTTTCAGAAAAGGCAAGCGTCTGGCTCCTTCTCCCACAAGGAAGGTGCTAAGCCTGAAAGCTCTTGCTGGTCTGCACCTTCCCTTGGCAGCCTATTCACAGCACAACAGCCCTGCGGATCTGTGCTTTCCCACAGACGATACAGCTCATGATGCTTTTCCTCTGCAGAGCCCCTCTCTGAAAAGGCAAGCGTCTGGCTCCTTCTCCCACAAGGAAGGTGCTAAGCCTGCAAGCTGTTGCTGGTCTGCACCTTCCCTTGGCAGCCTATTCACAGCACAACAGCCCTGCGGATCTGTGCTTTCCCACAGACGAAACAGCTCATGATGCTTTTCCTCTGCAGAGCCCCTCTCCGATAAGGCAAAAATTCGGCTCCTTCTCCCACAAGGAAGGTGCTAAGCCTGAAAGCTGTTGCTGGTCTGCACCTTCCCTTGGCAGCCTATTCACAGCACAACAGCCCTGCGGATCTGTGCTTTCCCAGAGACGATACTGCTCCTGCTGCTTTTCCTCTGCAGAGCCCCTTTCGGAATAGGCAAACTTTTCTCTCCTTCTCCCACAAGGAAGGTGCTAAGCCTGAAAGCTCTTGCTGGTCTGCACCTTCCCTTGGCAGCCTATTCACAGCACAACAGCCCTGCGCATCTGTGCTTTCCCACAGGCGATACTGCTCCTGCTGCTTTTCCTCTGCAGAGCCCCTTTCGGAATAGGCAAACGTTCCGCTCTTTCTCCCACAAGGAAGGTGCTAGCCCTGAAAGCTGTTGCTGGTCTGCACCTTCCCTTGGCAGCCTATTCACAGCACAACAGCCCTGCGGATCTGTGCTTTCTCAGAGATGCTTTATATCATGACTCTTTTCCTCTGCAGAGCCCCCTTCGGAAAAGGCAAACGTCCAGCTCCTTCTCCCACAAGGAAGGCGCTAGCCCTGAAAGCTGTTGCTGGTCTGCACCTTCCCTTGGCAGCCTATTCACAGCACAACAGCCCTGCGGATCTGTGCTTTCCCACAGGCGATACAGCTCCTGCTGCTTTTCCTCTGCAGAGCCCCTCTCTGAAAAGGCAAACGTCCGGCTCCTTCTCCCACAAGGAAGGTGCTAGCCCTGAAAGCTGTTGCTGGTCTGCACCTTCCCTTGGCAGCCTATTCAAGCACAACAGCCCTGCGGATCTGTGCTTTCCCTCAGACGATACAGCTCCTGCTGCTTTTCCTCTGCAGAGCCCCTCTCTGAAAAGGCAAGCATCTGGCTCCTTCTCCCACAAGGAAGGTGCTAGCCCTGAAAGCTGTTGCTGGTCTGCACCTTCCCTTGGCAGCCTATTCACAGCACAACAGCCCTGCGCATATGTGCTTTCCCACAGGCGATACAGCTCATGATGCTTTTCCTCTGCAGAGCCCCTCTCCGATAAGGCAAAAATTCGGCTCCTTCTCCCACAAGGTGCTAGCCCTGAAAGCTGTTGCTGGTCTGCACCTTCCCTTGGCAGCCTATTCACAGCACAACAGCCCTGCGGATATGTGCTTTCCCACAGGCGATACTGCTCCTCGTGCTTTTCCTCTGCAGAGCCCCTCTCTGAAAAGGCAAACGTCCGGCTCCTACTCCCACAAGGAAGGTGCTAAGCCTGAAAGCTCTTGCTGGTCTGCACCTTCCCTTGCAGCCTATTCACAGCACAACAGCCCTGCGCATCTGTGCTTTCCCACAGGCGATACAGCTCCTGCTGCTTTTCCTCTGCAGAGCCCCTTTCGGAAAAGGCAAGCATCTGGCTCCTTCTCCCACAAGGAAGGTGCTAGCCCTGAAAGCTGTTGCTGGTCTGCACCTTCCCTTGGCAGCCTATTCACAGCACAACAGCCCTGCGGATCTGTGCTTTCTCAGAGACGCTTTATATCATGACTCTTTTCCTCTGCAGAGCCCCCTTCGGAAAAGGCAAACGTCCAGCTCCTTCTCCCACAAGGAAGGCGCTAGCCCTGAAAGCTGTTGCTGGTCTGCACCTTCCCTTGGCAGCCTATTCACAGCACAACAGCCCTGCGCATATGTGCTTTCCCACAGGCGATACAGCTCATGATGCTTTTCCTCTGCAGAGCCCCTCTCCGATAAGGCAAAAATTCGGCTCCTTCTCCCACAAGGTGCTAGCCCTGAAAGCTGTTGCTGGTCTGCACCTTCCCTTGGCAGCCTATTCACAGCACAACAGCCCTGCGGATCTGTGCTTTCCCACAGGCGATACTGCTCCTCGTGCTTTTCCTCTGCAGAGCCCCTCTCTGAAAAGGCAAACGTCCGGCTCCTTCTCCCACAAGGAAGGTGCTAGCCCTGAAAGCTGTTGCTGGTCTGCACCTTCCCTTGGCAGCCTATTCAAGCACAACAGCCCTGCGGATCTGTGCTTTCCCTCAGACGATACAGCTCCTGCTGCTTTTCCTCTGCAGAGCCCCTTTCGGAAAAGGCAAACGTCCAGCTCTTTCTCCCACAAGGACGGTGCTAAGCCTGAAAGCTCTTGCTGGTCTGCACCTTCCCTTGGCAGCCTATTCACAGCACAACAGCCCTGCGCATCTGTGCTTTCCCACAGGCGATACAGCTCCTCGTGCTTTTCCTCTGCAGAGCCCCTCTCTGAAAAGGCAAGCATCTGGCTCCTTCTCCCACAAGGAAGGTGCTAGCCCTGAAAGCTGTTGCTGGTCTGCACCTTCCCTTGGCAGCCTATTCACAGCACAACAGCCCTGCGCATCTGTGCTTTCTCAGAGATGCTTTATATCATGACTCTTTTCCTCTGCAGAGCCCCCTTCGGAAAAGGTAAACGTCCAGCTCCTTCTCCCACAAGGAAGGCGCTAGCCCTGAAAGCTCTTGCTGGTCTGCACCTTCCCTTGGCAGCCTATTCACAGCACAACAGCCCTGCGCATATGTGCTTTCCCACAGGCGATACAGCTCATGATGCTTTTCCTCTGCAGAGCCCCTCTCCGATAAGGCAAGCGTCTGGCTCCTTCTCCCACAAGGAAGGTGCTAGCCCTGAAAGCTGTTGCTGGTCTGCACCTTCCCTTGGCAGCCTATTCACAGCACAACAGCCCTGCGGATCTGTGCTTTCCCACAGACGATACAGCTCATGATGCTTTTCCTCTGCAGAGCCTCTTTCGGAAAAGGCAAACATCTGGCTCCTTCTCCCACAAGGAAGGTGCTAGCCCTGAAAGCTGTTGCTGGTCTGCACCTTCCCTTGGCAGCCTATTCACAGCACAACAGCCCTGCGGATCTGTGCTTTCCCACAGACGATACAGCTCATGATGCTTTTCCTCTGCAGAGCCCCTCTCCGATAAGGCAAAAATTCGGCTCCTTCTCCCAAAAGGAAGGTGCTAAGCCTGAAAGCTGTTGCTGGTCTGCACCTTCCCTTGGCAGCCTATTCACAGCACAACAGCCCTCCGGATCTGTGCTTTCTCAGAGATGCTTTATATCATGACTCTTTTCCTCTGCAGAGCCCCCTTCGGAAAAGGCAAACGTCCAGCTCCTTCTCCCACAAGGAAGGCGCTAGCCCTGAAAGCTCTTACTGGTCTGCACCTTCCCTTGGCAGCCTATTCACAGCACAACAGCCCTGCGGATCTGTGCTTTCCCACAGACGATACAGCTCATGATGCTTTTCCTCTGCAGAGCCTCTTTCGGAAAAGGCAAACATCTGGCTCCTTCTCCCACAAGGAAGGTGCTAAGCCTGAAAGCTGTTGCTGTTCTGCACCTTCCCTTGGCAGCCTATTCACAGCACAACAGCCCTGCGGATCTGTGCTTTCCCACAGGCGATACTGCTCCTCGTGCTTTTCCTCTGCAGAGCCCCTTTCAGAATAGGCAAACGTCCGGCTCCTTCTCCCACAAGGAAGGTGCTAGCCCTGAAAGCTGTTGCTGGTCTGCACGTTCCCTTGGCAGCCTATTCACAGCACAACAGCCCTGCGGATCTGTGCTTTCCCACAGGCGATACAGCTCCTCATGCTTTTCCTCTGCAGAGCCCCTTTCGGAAAAGGCAAACGTTCCGCTCCTTCTCCCACAAGGAAGGTGCTAAGCCTGAAAGCTGTTGCTGGTCTGCACCTTCCCTTGGCAGCCTATTCACAGCACAACAGCCCTGCGGATCTGTGCTTTCCCACAGGCGATACTGCTCCTGGTGCTTTTCCTCTGCAGAGCCCCTTTCGAAAAGGCAAACGTCCGGCTCCTTCTCCCACAAGGAAGGTGCTAGCCCTGAAAGCTGTTGCTGGTCTGCACCTTCCCTTGGCAGCCTATTCACAGCACAACAGCCCTGCGGATCTGTGCTTTCCCACAGACGATACAGCTCATGATGCTTTTCCTCTGCAGAGCCCCTCTCTGAAAAGGCAAACGTCCGGCTCCTTCTCCCACAAGGAAGGTGCTAAGCCTGAAAGCTCTTGCTGGTCTGCACCTTCCCTTGCAGCCTATTCACAGCACAACAGCCCTGCGCATCTGTGCTTTCTCAGAGATGCTGCATATCATGACTCTTTTCCTCTGCAGAGCCTCTTTCGAAAAGGCAAACGTCTAGCTCCTTCTCCCACAAGGAAGGTGCTAGCCCTGAAAGCTGTTGCTGGTCTGCACCTTCCCTTGGCAGCCTATTCACAGCACAACAGCCCTGCGGATCTGTGCTTTCCCACAGACGATACAGCTCATGAGTCTATTCCTCTGCAGAGTCGCTTTCCGAAAAGGCAAAAATCCGGCTCCTTCTCCCACAAGGAAGGCGGTAGCCCAGGAAGCTGTTGCTGGTCTGCACCTTCCCTTGGCAGCCTATTCACAGCACAACAGCCCTGCGGATCTGTGCTTTCCCAGAGACGGTACTGCTCCTGCTGCTTTTCCTCTGCAGAGCCCCTTTCGGAATAGGCAAACGTTTCTCTCCTTCTCCCACAAGGAAGGTGCTAAGCCTGAAAGCTCTTGCTGGTCTGCACCTTCCCTTGGCAGCCTATTCACAGCACAACAGCCCTGCGGATCTGTGCTTTCCCACAGGCGATACTGCTCCTCGTGCTTTTCCTCTGCAGAGCCCCTTTCGGAAAAGGCAAACGTTCCGCTCCTTCTCCCACAAGGAAGGTGCTAAGCCTGAAAGCTCTTGCTGGTCTGCACCTTCCCTTGGCAGCCTATTCACAGCACAACAGCCCTGCGGATCTGTGCTTTCCCACAGACGATACAGCTCATGATGCTTTTCCTCTGCAGAGCCCCTCTCTGAAAAGGCAAGCGTCTGGCTCCTTCTCCCACAAGGAAGGTGCTAGCCCTGAAAGCTCTTACTGGTCTGCACCTTCCCTTGGCAGCCTATTCACAGCACAACAGCCCTGCGGATCTGTGCTTTCCCACAGACGATACAGCTCATGATGCTTTTCCTCTGCAGAGCCTCTTTCGGAAAAGGCAAACGTCTGGCTCCTTCTCCCACAAGGAAGGTGCTAAGCCTGAAAGCTGTTGCTGGTCTGCACCTTCCCTTGGCAGCCTATTCACAGCACAACAGCTCTGCGGATCTGTGCTTTCCCACAGATGATACATCTTCTGCTGCTTTTCCTCTGCAGAGCCCCTTTCGGAAAAGGCAAACGTTCCGCTCCTTCTCCCACAAGGAAGGTGCTAGCCCTGAAAGCTGTTGCTGGTCTGCACCTTCCCTTGGCAGCCTATTCACAGCACAACAGCCCTGCGGATCTGTGCTTTCCCACAGACGATAGAGCTCATGATGCTTTTCCTCTGCAGAGCCCCTCTCTGAAAAGGCAAACGTCCGGCTCCTTCTCCCACAAGGAAGGTGCTAGCCCTGAAAGCTGTTGCTGGTCTGCACCTTCCCTTGGCAGCCTATTCACAGCAAAACAGCCCTGCGGATCTGTGCTTTCCCACAGGCGATACAGCTCCTGCTGCTTTTCCTCTGCAGAGCCCCTTTCGAAAAGGTAAATGTCCGGCTCCTTCTCCCACAAGGAAAGCGCTAGCCCTGAAAGCTGTTGCTGGTCTGCACCTTCCCTTGGCAGCCTATTCACAGCACAACAGCCCTGCGGATCTGTGCTTTCCCACAGGCGATACAGCTCCTGCTGCTTTTCCTCTGCTGAGCCCCTTTCGGAAAAGGCAAACGTTCCGCTCCTTCTCCCACAAGGAAGGTGCTAAGCCTGAAAGCTGTTGCTGGTCTGCACCTTCCCTTGGCAGCCTATTCACAGCACAACAGCCCTGCGGATCTGTGCTTTCCCACAGGCGATACAGCTCATGATGCTTTTCCTCTGCAGAGCCCCTCTCCGATAAGGCAAAAATTCGGCTCGTTCTCCCACAAGGTGCTAGCCCTGAAAGCTGTTGCTGGTCTGCAACTTCCCTTGGCAGCCTATTCACAGCACAACAGCCCTGCGGATCTGTGCTTTCCCACAGACGATACAGCTCCTGGTGCTTTTCCTCTGCAGAGCCCCTTTCGGAAAAGGCAAGCGTCTGGCTCCTTCTCCCACAAGGAAGGTGCTAAGCCTGAAAGCTGTTGCTGGTCTGCACCTTCCCTTGGCAGCCTATTCACAGCACAACAGCCCTCCGGATCTGTGCTTTCCCACAGGCGATACAGCTCCTGCTGCTTTTCCTCTGCAGAGCCCCTCTCCGATAAGGCAAAAATTCGGCTCGTTCTCCCACAAGGTGCTAGCCCTGAAAGCTGTTGCTGGTCTGCAACTTCCCTTGGCAGCCTATTCACAGCACAAGAGCCCTGCGGATCTGTGCTTTCCCACAGGCGATACTGCTCCTGGTGCTTTTCCTCTGCAGAGCCCCTTTCGGAATAGGCAAACGTCCGGCTCCTTCTCCCACAAGGAAGGTGCTAAGCCTGAAAGCTGTTGCTGGTCTGCACATTCCCTTGGCAGCCTATTCACAGCACAACAGCCCTGCGGATCTGTGCTATCCCACAGGCGATACAGCTCATGATGCTTTTCCTCTGCAGAGCCCCTCTCTGAAAAGGCAAGTGTCTGGCTCCTTCTCCCACAAGGAAGGTGCTAGCCCTGAAAGCTGTTGCTGGTCTGCACCTTCCCTTGGCAGCCTATTCACACCACAACAGCCCTGTGGATCTGTGCTTTCCCACAGACGATACAGCTCATGATGCTTTTCCTCTGCAGAGCCTCTTTCGGAAAAGGCAAACGTCTGGCTCCTTCTCCCACAAGGAAGGTGCTAGCCCTGAAAGCTGTTGCTGGTCTGCACCTTCCCTTGGCAGCCTATTCACAGCACAACAGCCCTGCGCATCTGTGCTTTCCCACAGGCGATACAGCTCCTGGTGCTTTTCCTCTGCAGAGCCCCTTTCGAAAAGGTAAATGTCCGGCTCCTTCTCCCACAAGGAAAGCGCTAGCCCTGAAAGCTGTTGCTGGTCTGCACCTTCCCTTGGCAGCCTATTCACAGCACAACAGCCCTGCGGATCTGTGCTTTCCCACAGGCGATACAGCTCCTCATGCTTTTCCTCTGCAGAGCCCCTTTCGGAAAAGGCAAACGTTCCGCTCCTTCTCCCACAAGGAAGGTGCTAAGCCTGAAAGCTGTTGCTGGTCTGCACCTTCCCTTGGCAGCCTATTCACAGCACAACAGCCCTGCGGATCTGTGCTTTCCCACAGACGATACAGCTCATGATGCTTTTCCTCTGCAGAGCCCCTCTCTGAAAAGGCAAGCGACAGGCTCCTTCTCCCACAAGGAAGGTGCTAGCCCTGAAAGCTCTTACTGGTCTGCACCTTCCCTTGGCAGCCTATTCACAGCACAACAGCCCTGCGGATCTGTGCTTTCCCACAGACGATACAGCTCATGATGCTTTTCCTCTGCAGAGCCTCTTTCGGAAAAGGCAAACGTCTCGCTCCTTCTCCCACAAGGAAGGTGCTAAGCCTGAAAGCTGTTGCTGGTCTGCACCTTCCCTTGGCAGCCTATTCACAGCACAACAGCCCTGCGGATCTGTGCTTTCCCACAGACGATACAGCTCATGATGCTTTTCCTCTGCAGAGCCTCTTTCAGAAAAGGCAAACGTTCCGCTCCTTCTCCCACAAGGAAGGTGCTAAGCCTGAAAGCTCTTGCTGGTCTGCACCTTCCCTTGGCAGCCTATTCACAGCACAACAGCCCTGCGCATCTGTGCTTTCTCAGAGATGCTGCATATCATGACTCTTTTCCTCTGCAGAGCCTCTTTCGAAAAGGCAAACGTCTAGCTCCTTCTCCCACAAGGAAGGTGCTAGCCCTGAAAGCTGTTGCTGGTCTGCACCTTCCCTTGGCAGCCTATTCACAGCACAACAGCCCTGCGGATCTGTGCTTTCCCACAGACGATACAGCTCATGAGTCTATTCCTCTGCAGAGTCGCTTTCCGAAAAGGCAAAAATCCGGCTCCTTCTCCCACAAGGAAGGCGGTAGCCCAGGAAGCTGTTGACGGTCTGCACCTTCCCTTGGCAGCCTATTCACAGCACAACAGCCCTGCGGATCTGTGCTTTCCCACAGGTGATACAGCTCCTCGTGCTTTTCCTCTGCAGAGCCCCTTTCGGAAAAGGCAAACGTTCCGCTCCTTCTCCCACAAGGAAGGTGCTAAGCCTGAAAGCTGTTGCTGGTCTGCACCTTCCCTTGGCAGCCTATTCACAGCACAACAGCCCTGCGGATCTGTGCTTTCCCACAGGCGATACTGCTCCTCGTGCTTTTCATCTGCAGAGCCCCTTTCGGAAAAGGCAAACGTTCCGCTCCTTCTCCCACAAGGAAGGTGCTAAGCCTGAAAGCTCTTGCTGGTCTGCACCTTCCCTTGGCAGCCTATTCACAGCACAACAGCCCTGCGGATCTGTGCTTTCCCACAGACGATACAGCTCATGATGCTTTTCCTCTGCAGAGCCCCTCTCTGAAAAGGCAAGCGTCTGGCTCCTTCTCCCACAAGGAAGGTGCTAGCCCTGAAAGCTCTTACTGGTCTGCACCTTCCCTTGGCAGCCTATTCACAGCACAACAGCCCTGCGGATCTGTGCTTTCCCACAGACGATACAGCTCATGATGCTTTTCCTCTGCAGAGCCTCTTTCGGAAAAGGCAAACGTCTGGCTCCTTCTCCCACAAGGAAGGTGCTAAGCCTGAAAGCTGTTGCTGGTCTGCACCTTCCCTTGGCAGCCTATTCACAGCACAACAGCCCTGCGGATCTGTGCTTTCCCACAGACGATAGAGCTCATGATGCTTTTCCTCTGCAGAGCCCCTCTCTGAAAAGGCAAACGTCCGGCTCCTTCTCCCACAAGGAAGGTGCTAGCCCTGAAAGCTGTTGCTGGTCTGCACCTTCCCTTGGCAGCCTATTCACAGCACAACAGCCCTGCGGATCTGTGCTTTCCCACAGGCGATACAGCTCCTGCTGCTTTTCCTCTGCAGAGCCCCTTTCGAAAAGGTAAATGTCCGGCTCCTTCTCCCACAAGGAAAGCGCTAGCCCTGAAAGCTGTTGCTGGTCTGCACCTTCCCTTGGCAGCCTATTCACAGCACAACAGCCCTGCGGATCTGTGCTTTCCCACAGGCGATACAGCTCCTGCTTCTTTTCCTCTGCAGAGCCCCTTTCGGAAAAGGCAAACGTCTCGCTCCTTCTCCCACAAGGAAGGTGCTAAGCCTGAAAGCTCTTGCTGGTCTGCACCTTCCCTTGGCAGCCTATTCACAGCACAACAGCCCTGCGGATCTGTGCTTTCCCACAGGCGATACAGCTCCTCGTGCTTTTCCTCTGCAGAGCCCCTTTCGGAAAAGGCAAACGTTCCGCTCCTTCTCCCACAAGGAAGGTGCTAAGCCTGAAAGCTGTTGCTGGTCTGCACCTTCCCTTGGCAGCCTATTCACAGCACAACAGCCCTGCGGATCTGTGCTTTCCCACAGACGATACAGCTCCTGCTGCTTTTCCTCTGCAGAGCCCCTCTCTGAAAAGGCAAGCGTCTGGCTCCTTCTCCCACAAGGAAGGTGCTAAGCCTGAAAGCTGTTGCTGGTCTGCACCTTCCCTTGGCAGCCTATTCACAGCACAACAGCCCTGCGGATCTGTGCTATCCCACAGGCGATACAGCTCATGATGCTTTTCCTCTGCAGAGCCCCTCTCCGATAAGGCAAAAATTCGGCTCGTTCTCCCACAAGGTGCTAGCCCTGAAAGCTGTTGCTGGTCTGCAACTTCCCTTGGCAGCCTATTCACAGCACAACAGCCCTGCGGATCTGTGCTTTCCCACAGACGATACAGCTCCTGGTGCTTTTCCTCTGCAGAGCCCCTTTCGGAAAAGGCAAACGTCCGGCTCCTTCTCCCACAAGGAAGGTGCTAAGCCTGAAAGCTGTTGCTGGTCTGCACCTTCCCTTGGCAGCCTATTCACAGCACAACAGCCCTGTGGATCTGTGCTATCCCACAGGCGATACAGCTCATGATGCTTTTCCTCTGCAGAGCCCCTCTCTGAAAAGGCAAGCGTCTGGCTCCTTCTCCCACAAGGAAGGTGCTAGCCCTGAAAGCTGTTGCTGGTCTGCACCTTCCCTTGGCAGCCTATTCACACCACAACAGCCCTGCGGATCTGTGCTTTCCCACAGACGATACAGCTCATGATGCTTTTCCTCTGCAGAGCCTCTTTCGGAAAAGGCAAACGTCTGGCTCCTTCTCCCACAAGGAAGGTGCTAGCCCTGAAAGCTGTTGCTGGTCTGCACCTTCCCTTGGCAGCCTATTCACAGCACAACAGCCCTGCGGATCTGTGCTTTCCCACAGGCGATACTGCTCCTCGTGCTTTTCCTCTGCAGAGCCCCTTTCGGAAAAGGCAAACGTCCGGCTCCTTCTCCCACAAGGAAGGTGCTAAGCCTGAAAGCTGTTGCTGGTCTGCACCTTCCCTTGGCAGCCTATTCACAGCACAACAGCCCTGCGGATCTGTGCTTTCTCAGAGATGCTGCATATCATGACTCTTTTCCTCTGCAGAGCCCCTTTCAGAATAGGCAAACGTCCGGCTCCTTCTCCCACAAGGAAGGTGCTAGCCCTGAAAGCTGTTGCTGGTCTGCACCTTCCCTTGGCAGCCTATTCACAGCACAACAGCCCTGCGGATCTGTGCTTTCCCACAGACGATACTGCTCCTCGTGCTTTTCCTCTGCAGAGCCCCTCTCTGAAAAGGCAAACGTCCGGCTCCTTCTCCCACAAGGAAGGTGCTAGCCCTGAAAGCTGTTGCTGGTCTGCACCTTCCCTTGGCAGCCTATTCACAGCACAACAGCCCTGCGGATCTGTGCTTTCCCACAGGCGATACAGCTCCTGCTGCTTTTCCTCTGCAGAGCCCCTTTCGGAAAAGGCAAACGTTCCGCTCCTTCTCCCACAAGGAAGGTGCTAAGCCTGAAAGCTCTTGCTGGTCTGCACCTTCCCTTGGCAGCCTATTCACAGCACAACAGCTCTGCGGATCTGTGCTTTCCCACAGATGATACATCTTCTGCTGCTTTTCCTCTGCAGAGCCCCTTTCGAAAAGGCAAATGTCCGGCTCCTTCTCCCACAAGGAAAGCGCTAGCCCTGAAAGCTGTTGCTGGTCTGCACCTTCCCTTGGCAGCCTATTCACAGCACAACAGCCCTGCGGATCAGTGCTTTCCCACAGGCGATACAGCTCATGATGCTTTTCCTCTGCTGAGCCCCTTTCGGAAAAGGCAAACGTTCCGCTCCTTCTCCCACAAGGAAGGTGCTAAGCCTGAAAGCTCTTGCTGGTCTGCACCTTCCCTTGGCAGCCTATTCACAGCACAACAGCCCTGCGGATCTGTGCTTTCCCACAGGCGATACAGCTCCTCGTGCTTTTCCTCTGCAGAGCCCCTTTCGGAAAAGGCAAACGTTCCGCTCCTTCTCCCACAAGGAAGGTGCTAAGCCTGAAAGCTCTTGCTGGTCTGCACCTTCCCTTGGCAGCCTATTCACAGCACAACAGCCCTGCGGATCTGTGCTTTCCCACAGGCGATACAGCTCATGATGCTTTTCCTCTGCAGAGCCCCTCTCTGAAAAGGCAAGCGTCTGGCTCCTTCTCCCACAAGGAAGGTGCTAAGCCTGAAAGCTGTTGCTGGTCTGCACCTTCCCTTGGCAGCCTATTCACAGCACAACAGCCCTCCGGATCTGTGCTTTCCCACAGGCGATACAGCTCCTGCTGCTTTTCCTCTGCAGAGCCCCTCTCCGATAAGGCAAAAATTCGGCTCGTTCTCCCACAAGGTGCTAGCCCTGAAAGCTGTTGCTGGTCTGCAACTTCCCTTGGCAGCCTATTCACAGCACAACAGCCCTGCGGATCTGTGCTTTCCCACAGGCGATACAGCTCATGATGCTTTTCCTCTGCAGAGCCCCTCTCTGAAAAGGCAAGAGTCTGGCTCCTTCTCCCACAAGGAAGGTGCTAGCCCTGAAAGCTGTTGCTGGTCTGCACCTTCCCTTGGCAGCCTATTCACACCACAACAGCCCTGCGGATCTGTGCTTTCCCACAGACGATACAGCTCATGATGCTTTTCCTCTGCAGAGCCTCTTTCGGAAAAGGCAAACGTCTGGCTCCTTCTCCCACAAGGAAGGTGCTAGCCCTGCAAGCTGTTGCTGGTCTGCACCTTCCCTTGGCAGCCTATTCACAGCACAACAGCCCTGCGGATCTGTGCTTTCCCACAGGCGATACTGCTCCTGGTGCTTTTCCTCTGCAGAGCCCCTTTCGGAAAAGGCAAACGTTCCGCTCCTTCTCCCACAAGGAAGGTGCTAAGCCTGAAAGCTCTTGCTGGTCTGCACCTTCCCTTGCAGCCTATTCACAGCACAACAGCCCTGCGCATCTGTGCTTTCTCAGAGATGCTGCATATCATGACTCTTTTCCTCTGCAGAGCCCCTTTCGAAAAGGCAAACGTCTAGCTCCTTCTCCCACAAGGAAGGTGCTAGCCCTGAAAGCTGTTGCTGGTCTGCACCTTCCCTTGGCAGCCTATTCACAGCACAACAGCCCTGCGGATCTGTGCTTTCCCACAGGCGATACAGCTCCTGCTGCTTTTCCTCTGCAGAGCCCCTTTCGAAAAGGTAAATGTCCGGCTCCTTCTCCCACAAGGAAAGCGCTAGCCCTGAAAGCTGTTGCTGGTCTGCACCTTCCCTTGGCAGCCTATTCACAGCACAACAGCCCTGCGGATCAGTGCTTTCCCACAGGCGATACAGCTCCTCGTGCTTTTCCTCTGCAGAGCCCCTTTCGGAAAAGGCAAACGTTCCGCTCCTTCTCCCACAAGGAAGGTGCTAAGCCTGAAAGCTCTTGCTGGTCTGCACCTTCCCTTGGCAGCCTATTCACAGCACAACAGCCCTGCGGATCTGTGCTTTCCCACAGGCGATACAGCTCCTCGTGCTTTTCCTCTGCAGAGCCCCTTTCGGAAAAGGCAAACGTTCCGCTCCTTCTCCCACAAGGAAGGTGCTAAGCCTGAAAGCTGTTGCTGGTCTGCACCTTCCCTTGGCAGCCTATTCACAGCACAACAGCCCTGCGGATCTGTGCTTTCCCAGAGGCGATACAGCTCCTGCTGCTTTTCCTCTGCAGAGCCCCTCTCTGAAAAGGCAAGCGTCTGGCTCCTTCTCCCACAAGGAAGGTGCTAAGCCTGAAAGCTGTTGCTGGTCTGCACCTTCCCTTGGCAGCCTATTCACAGCACAACAGCCCTCCGGATCTGTGCTTTCCCACAGGCGATACAGCTCATGATGCTTTTCCTCTGCAGAGCCCCTCTCAGATAAGGCAAACGTCCGGCTCCTTCTCCCACAAGGAAGGTGCTAAGCCTGAAAGCTGTTGCTGGTCTGCACCTTCCCTTGGCAGCCTATTCACACCACAACAGCCCTGCGGATCTGTGCTTTCCCACAGGCGATACTGCTCCTGGTGCTTTTCCTCTGCAGAGCCCCTTTCGGAAAAGGCAAACGTCCGGCTCCTTCTCCCACAAGGAAGGTGCTAAGCCTGAAAGCTGTTGCTGGTCTGCACCTTCCCTTGGCAGCCTATTCACACCACAACAGCCCTGCGGATCTGTGCTTTCCCACAGACGATACAGCTCATGATGCTTTTCCTCTGCAGAGCCTCTTTCGGAAAAGGCAAACGTCTGGCTCCTTATCCCACAAGGAAGGTGCTAGCCCTGAAAGCTGTTGCTGGTCTGCACCTTCCCTTGGCAGCCTATTCACAGCACAACAGCCCTGCGCATCTGTGCTTTCCCACAGGCGATACAGCTCCTGGTGCTTTTCCTCTGCAGAGCCCCTTTCGAAAAGGTAAATGTCCGGCTCCTTCTCCCACAAGGAAAGCGCTAGCCCTGAAAGCTGTTGCTGGTCTGCACCTTCCCTTGGCAGCCTATTCACAGCACAACAGCCCTGCGGATCTGTGCTTTCCCACAGGCGATACTGCTCCTCGTGCTTTTCCTCTGCAGAGCCCCTTTCAGAATAGGCAAACGTCCGGCTCCTTCTCCCACAAGGAAGGTGCTAGCCCTGAAAGCTGTTGCTGGTCTGCACCTTCCCTTGGCAGCCTATTCACAGCACAACAGCCCTGCGGATCTGTGCTTTCCCACAGGCGATACTGCTCCTCGTGCTTTTCCTCTGCAGAGCCCCTCTCTGAAAAGGCAAACGTCCGGCTCCTTCTCCCACAAGGAAGGTGCTAGCCCTGAAAGCTGTTGCTGGTCTGCAACTTCCCTTGGCAGCCTATTCACAGCACAACAGCCCTGCGGATCTGTGCTTTCCCACAGGCGATACTGCTCCTGGTGCTTTTCCTCTGCAGAGCCCCTTTCGGAAAAGGCAAACGTCCGGCTCCTTCTCCCACAAGGAAGGTGCTAAGCCTGCAAGCTGTTGCTGGTTTGCACCTTCCCTTGGCAGCCTATTCACAGCACAACAGCCCTGCGGATCTGTGCTATCCCACAGGCGATACAGCTCATGATGCTTTTCCTCTGCAGAGCCCCTCTCTGAAAAGGCAAGAGTCTGGCTCCTTCTCCCACAAGGAAGGTGCTAGCCCTGAAAGCTGTTGCTGGTCTGCACCTTCCCTTGGCAGCCTATTCACACCACAACAGCCCTGCGGATCTGTGCTTTCCCACAGACGATACAGGTCATGATGCTTTTCCTCTGCAGAGCCCCTCTCTGAAAAGGCAAGCGTCTGGCTCCTTCTCCCACAAGGAAGGTGCTAAGCCTGAAAGCTGTTGCTGGTCTGCACCTTCCCTTGGCAGCCTATTCACAGCACAACAGCCCTCCGGATCTGTGCTTTCCCACAGGCGATACAGCTCATGATGCTTTTCCTCTGC
Organism: Necrosyrtes monachus; assembly: GCA_037953605.1. Classification (NCBI taxonomy): domain Eukaryota; kingdom Metazoa; phylum Chordata; class Aves; order Accipitriformes; family Accipitridae; genus Necrosyrtes; species Necrosyrtes monachus. The sequence continues at coordinate 2,872 of JAZGTQ010000159.1, read as the reverse complement.
AGAGCCCCTCTCCGATAAGGCAAACGTCCGGCTCCTTCTCCCACAAGGAAGGTGCTAAGCCTGAAAGCTGTTGCTGGTCTGCACCTTCCCTTGGCAGCCTATTCACACCACAACAGCCCTGCGGATCTGTGCTTTCCCACAGGCGATACTGCTCCTGGTGCTTTTCCTCTGCAGAGCCCCTTTCGGAAAAGGCAAACGTCCGGCTCCTTCTCCCACAAGGAAGGTGCTAAGCCTGAAAGCTGTTGCTGGTCTGCACCTTCCCTTGGCAGCCTATTCACAGCACAACAGCCCTGCGGATCTGTGCTATCCCACAGGCGATACAGCTCATGATGCTTTTCCTCTGCAGAGCCCCTCTCTGAAAAGGCAAGCGTCTGGCTCCTTCTCCCACAAGGAAGGTGCTAGCCCTGAAAGCTGTTGCTGGTCTGCACCTTCCCTTGGCAGCCTATTCACACCACAACAGCCCTGCGGATCTGTGCTTTCCCACAGACGATACAGCTCATGATGCTTTTCCTCTGCAGAGCCTCTTTCGGAAAAGGCAAACGTCTGGCTCCTTCTCCCACAAGGAAGGTGCTAGCCCTGAAAGCTGTTGCTGGTCTGCACCTTCCCTTGGCAGCCTATTCACAGCACAACAGCCCTGCGCATCTGTGCTTTCCCACAGGCGATACAGCTCCTGGTGCTTTTCCTCTGCAGAGCCCCTTTCGAAAAGGTAAATGTCCGGCTCCTTCTCCCACAAGGAAAGCGCTAGCCCTGAAAGCTGTTGCTGGTCTGCACCTTCCCTTGGCAGCCTATTCACAGCACAACAGCCCTGCGGATCTGTGCTTTCCCACAGGCGATACTGCTCCTCGTGCTTTTCCTCTGCAGAGCCCCTTTCAGAATAGGCAAACGTCCGGCTCCTTCTCCCACAAGGAAGGTGCTAGCCCTGAAAGCTGTTGCTGGTCTGCACCTTCCCTTGGCAGCCTATTCACAGCACAACAGCCCTGCGGATCTGTGCTTTCCCACAGGCGATACAGCTCCTCGTGCTTTTCCTCTGCAGAGCCCCTTTCGGAAAAGGCAAACGTTCCGCTCCTTCTCCCACAAGGAAGGTGCTAGCCCTGATAGCTGTTGCTGGTCTGCACCTTCCCTTGGCAGCCTATTCACAGCACAACAGCCCTGCGGATATGTGCTTTCCCACAGACGATACAGCTCATGATGCTTTTCCTCTGCAGAGCCTCTTTCGGAAAAGGCAAACGTCTGGCTCATTCTCCCACAAGGAAGGTGCTAAGCCTGAAAGCTGTTGCTGGTCTGCACCTTCCCTTGGCAGCCTATTCACAGCACAACAGCCCTGCGGATCTGTGCTTTCCCACAGGCGATACAGCTCATGATGCTTTTCCTCTGCAGAGCCCCTCTCCGATAAGGCAAAAATTCGGCTCCTTCTCCCACAAGGAAGGTGCTAAGCCTGAAAGCTGTTGCTGGTCTGCACCTTCCCTTGGCAGCCTATTCACAGCACAACAGCTCTGCGGATCTGTGCTTTCCCACAGATGATACATCTTCTGCTGCTTTTCCTCTGCAGAGCCCCTTTCGGAAAAGGCAAACGTCTGGCTCCTTCTCCCACAAGGAAGGTGCTAAGCCTGAAAGCTCTTGCTGGTCTGCACCTTCCCTTGCAGCCTATTCACAGCACAACAGCCCTGCGCATCTGTGCTTTCTCAGAGATGCTGCATATCATGACTCTTTTCCTCTGCAGAGCCCCTTTCGAAAAGGCAAACGTCTAGCTCCTTCTCCCACAAGGAAGGTGCTAGCCCTGAAAGCTGTTGCTGGTCTGCACCTTCCCTTGGCAGCCTATTCACAGCACAACAGCCCTGCGGATCTGTGCTTTCCCACAGACGATACAGCTCATGATGCTTTTCCTCTCCAGAGCCCCTTTCGGAAAAGGCAAACGTCCGGCTCCTTCTCCCACAAGGAAGGTGCTAGCCCTGAAAGCTGTTGCTGGTCTGCACCTTCCCTTGGCAGCCTATTCACAGCACAACAGCCCTGCGGATCTGTGCTTTCCCACAGGCGATACAGCTCCTGCTGCTTTTCCTCTGCAGAGCCCCTTTCGAAAAGGTAAATGTCCGGCTCCTTCTCCCACAAGGAAGGCTGTAGCCCTGAAAGCTGTTGCTGGTCTGCACCTTCCCTTGGCAGCCTATTCACAGCACAACACCCCTGCTGAGCTGTGCTTTCCTACAGACGATACATCTCATGATGCTTTTCCTAGGCAGAGCTTCTCTCCGAAAAAGGCAAACATCCGGCTCCTTCTCCCACAAGGAAGGTGCTAGCCCTGAAAGCTGTTGCTGGTCTGCACCTTCCCTTGGCAGCCTATTCACACCACAACAGCCCTGCGGATCTGTGCTTTCCCACAGGCGATACAGCTCCTGCTGCTTTTCCTCTGCAGAGCCCCTTTCAGAATAGGCAAACGTCCGGCTCCTTCTCCCACAAGGAAGGTGCTAGCCCTGAAAGCTGTTGCTGGTCTGCACCTTCCCTTGGCAGCCTATTCACAGCACAACAGCCCTGCGGATCTGTGCTTTCCCACAGGCGATACAGCTCCTGCTGCTTTTCCTCTGCAGAGCCCCTCTCTGAAAAGGCAAGCGTCTGGCTCCTTCTCCCACAAGGAAGGTGCTAGCCCTGAAAGCTGTTGCTGGTCTGCACCTTCCCTTGGCAGCCTATTCACAGCACAACAGCCCTGCGCATCCGTGCTTTCTCAGAGATGCTACATATCATGACTCTTTTCCTCTGCAGAGCCCCTTTCGAAAATGCAAACGTCCGGCTCCTTCTCCCACAAGGAAGGTGCTAAGCCTGCAAGCTGTTGCTGGTCTGCACCTTCCCTTGGCAGCCTATTCACAGCACAACAGCCCTGCGC